>JARHVA010010306.1:112500-135000 GCA_037957365.1 Torreya grandis | reverse complement strand
ATGAAACTAACACCTTCGTCAATAGAGTAGAAGTAATCACCTTCCTTTAGTATACAACAACTAAATTCTAATAATCTTCCTCAAAATCTCCATCCATGGGACAAAACACTTTCTAAAATTACCAAACAACACTAATAAAACTTCAGCTCAAGTTCCCTCTAAAGAGAAAGGTATTAATGGGTTGAAACACAACTTTTGTGCCTTTTTTCTTTTGTACACATTGCTTCACTCTCACTTGTTTTCCATAGTCATTGGGTGAACTAGTATAGAAAATTTAATTGATTTAAAGGACCAAGATTTGTTTTCCATTATTTCCTTTGGTTCTACACTTAATATTTGAATCTCTAAGGTTTCCTCAATAGAGATAACTTGATCAGATGTTTCCCAAGATGAATCGAACACCTCCCCCTCAACTACAATGCATATATGTACCTCCTCAACTCTAGATATAACTTGATTGGATGCCAAAGCTAATACTAACACCTTCCTATAATATTAATCTTCATTAAGATCCTCAAAATCACTCCCTTCAATGTCCCTTCCAACAAGGTTGTGTTTTGAAAGGGCATCCTTTGACCAAGAAACTCCTTTTCTATGCTTAGTAGGGTTGCAATATTTGATGAAATGCCATGCTTCAAAGTAATTTTATATTGAAAAGACAAACTCTTGTAATTGAGAGATTATTTCCAAATATGATCTTGAACCCTTAGTATAATACTCACAATAAGATCAACATAAGTCTTTATAAATTAACCAAAATATGGCTAAAAGTAGAATAGTAATAATCTTTAGTAATTGAATCCATTGAAATATATTAACCTAAAGAATTACCAATGGATTTGAAATAGTATCCAATCCAAATTTGAAAGGTAAATATGGAATCCTTATACAAACTAGTCGAACGTCAAAAGTCTCGACTGGATCAATTTTTTGAAACCATGGTTTAAAAAACATAAAGTTTAGGTCCTAAGACCACCTAGAAACCTAAAAAATAACGTTTTTATCCTTTAATAAAAAAAATAACTATGAAGAAACACTTCGCACAAGGAAAGATACGTAGGTTTCCTTCCACTAACGGCTTCCACTTCACCATTATCCAACCATGCAGATCAAGGAGCAAAGGCAAAAGATTAGAAAATTGATATCATTGTTGTTTTTCGAGAGATCTTGCTCTCTCTAAGATTTCAATTAATGGGTGTCCTATAAAGCAAATTTAGGGAATAGACTTATCTATGACTAACGGATTCACAACATGCCTATTTCTAGAGGTTACTTCAGCAAAAGAGGGTCGTTGGACCAGCTCTACTAATTCCTCAATTATATACGGTGTATATAGTAGAAAATATTTCACCAGGATAACAAGCTCAGGTCTATCTCTTGTCACGACCACGTGGTCACCTTTTTCTCCTGCTGGCACCCTTCTACCATCTGCATCCAAACTTGGCACAGTTTTTGGAGATACTGTTGCACGTGCAGGCTTTTTAAATCTTGTAGGTGTAGTTCTAGTGGTCGACATCTGTCTAATAGCCTTCACACTTACCGCCGCATTTCCCGAAGACTCAACCCTAGTCTTAACATCAACTTTGGATAAAGTCTTCCTTGACCGCTTGTCACGAGCTGCATAGCAAGCTTTTTTATAGCTCTACAACAAGGCTGCATTGATGATTAAATCTCATAGCGTATCGAGGGTTAGACTTGGGGGAATCCGACAGAATATTAAATTTACATAGGAGGGATGAAGCGGCTGACCAACAAAATATACAATCCAAATACTTATGACATAAAATGATTTCATTAATATAATTTCTTTAATTTTAAATATATCCGTTTGTTAATTGTGGAATGGTTGCCTTGCAGTCTTGCAAATCTTTAAATATTCATTAATTGAAGGGAAGCATCCACGTTGTCTTTGCATTTGTTATTGGCAAGAACTCATGTCTTCCATTTAAGTTTTCACTTATTTGGTGCTTTTCAACTTTTATTATATGCCTTTATTTTTTAAAATGCAACCAAATTTTATTCTTTTTATGTTTTCTCTCATTTTTCATTTAATAAATGATAATATTTAAATATATAAAAAACTAATATCCTATAAACATTTTAATATTTAGGTGATGCCACTCACACTTAGAGATTAATTGATGATTAAACATTTGTTGTTAGATTTGTTACCATATTAGAATGATTTTTATTATTCTCTTACATAATAAAAGCATCTCTTTACCAACTCTTCTTATTGTCTATATTTTAAAATAAATTATTCATGGACAGTGGAAAGTTCTACATAACATAATACTTATATAGATGACAAAGTATGGTAAAAATTATATTAATGGAAATCCTTGTTGATCATAAATAAAATTTAACTTTTCGTATATTCAATATATATAACAAATAACAAGAAGACAACATCAGCATTAATCAAAGCACTAGTCAAATTATATACGATAACACAATAAGCAAGTCTAACCTCACCTAACAATATAACACAATAAGTAGGTCCAATCCTAATTAATACCTTGATTAATAGTATATGCAAGAGTAAAATTGGGAGGGGCACTACAAAACTGCAAACTTACAAACATGTATAGCAGAAAATAAACTTTTGATTTTATTCAAATAAATACTACCGATATTAAAATGATCATATAGAAATATATTTAACACGTTGAATAAAAAACATGAAGTGGAATCGTAACTAATGAAGAACCCAAAAGCTAAAATTGGATGTGGGTTAAGTATAGAAAATGTGCAGTAGAATCTGAAGTTTCTATTATCTTTCCAAAAGCAAACTGGATAAAAATAAGAACACAGTGGGAGAATGCATGTGCTGTCGACGTAGAGTTACCTAAACTTTTCGTAAAGTAGAACTAGAATTTTAAACGAAGAAAATTGCAAGTTCATGTGTTCTTTGTAATTAAAACTAAACAACAAACAATTTGTAATTATAAATTGATGGCGCTTTATTTATTTGAAATTGAAGTATTCTGCAACTTGATTTGTATATTCAAACAATACAAAGGACGCCGACATTTTGTGAGGCTGTTAAGCATCTACAAATGTACAAGTATTTAACAGCAGTATAGTAATAATATAAAGTGTTGTGTCTGGAATTAATAATTGCATACAAGAACTGGAATCTCAACTGGAGTCCCCATTGTCTGGAATTCTATATTATTCAGTTTATATAAAAAATGAAATGCTCTTTACGATACTGAGGGGCGCAGACTATACCAGAGAAGAAAAGATCCAATTTCGCCAAAAAAAATGTCTATATAAAGTCGCCGGGACTCTACCAAATATGCATCATCTGCTTGTTTTCCATGTCCATCAGCTATTTGGCCTTATAAGAGCTACAGAAGTGTTAGATATCTTTCCCTGTATAATTTTATCAGAATAGACTCTTTATATTGCAAAATGAGAATTGGAGTTGCAAATGCTTTTAATCTCCTCCATTGTTTGGGCTGCTCTGTTATCTAATGCTCGCCCAACTAAAGCATTCAATGCTTCAATCAAAAATCTTGCCCCTGCTCCTTCACCCGAGCTCAGTATGCCCTCGGTTGTTGATCAGAGAGAGATAGAAAGCCATGATGTAAGAATTGGGCCACCACGTAGGGAGGAGTGGATATATGATGGATGGCAAAAAAATAAAGATGATAGTAGTGCAAGAACACCAAACATGGTTCATTAAGAAAGTCATAGTCCAGGAATAGGACACGGTGGATGCTGTTGAAAGGCCTAATCGATCAACGTGACTGCATGCAAAAGCCGTTAGAGCTCTATATATATTTATCATCTTTATCGTGACTTCAGTATTGTTTACTCGATCATTCCTTATATAGTAGTTTGGATGTTGTCTATCAGTATATATGAATTTGCGTTTGTGCATTTATTACAGATTTGTGCTTCTTGTATTCCATATAACCTGTTCCACGTGGAAAAGAATAGATTGTGTAGAGATGCCGGCTTCAGCATGATTTCTGCATGATTTCTGCACATCTAGAGTCATAGAATGTGTTATTCAAGATATTATTTCATTTCTGGATGGTAGAGCCTAAGACTCAAAATAACAAAGCAATGATTATCTCTTGTTTGTATTATAAGATGTATCCAGGGGAGTTGATGCTGTAGTTTCTGATATAGTAGTAACGCTTTTTTTTCTCAATATCTCAGACTGTTTTACAACACATGATTAAATTAAAAATTTAAAATAAAGCTTAAGATATACAAAAGCCATGGTTTGCGTAATTATAACACTATCATTTTATCTATGGCAAATTTAAAGTGCGGGATCTATTTTACAACAATATTTCCTTGTAACGAAGCAATGATCCTTTGAAATACATACGCAAAATACTATTGGTGAAGCACCTATTTATGTGATTTTTGAAATGCATATTATTATTTCAACTTTGAATGGACGAAAACTTCCAGCCATCTTCATCACCGATGTATATTTTATGAAATTTTATCATTTGCTTCAATAGCCCTTAACTGTTATTCCTTCTTATTAATTAAACCGTAACTGTTATTCCTTCTTATTAATTAAACTGTGTTATGGTGCTCAAACAATCTCCCCTGATTCTTTCAACGATATTATTTCGCTCAATTGCATGTGCATTTTAATATGCTTAAAGGACGTATGTTGAGTATATTTGCAGGCATATAGGACATTTGTTGAGTACGATTACAAACATATCTTTCTTTATGGGCATATTTTTACACTTTGAATTTATTTGTCAATTGTGTTACTAGTTTTGAATTGTGTTAGTTTTAAAGAAAAATATATATTAAACAATATTTACATATTTGTCTTTCCTTACTTAAGGTTGTTTTGTTCTTGTTATTCGATAACTAAGTATATTGTATTCATCTTCTTTTGAAAATTAGTGTTCAATATCATTTTTCTAAAACTACATGATAATTATGGGATTGGTGAGTCCACACCTGATCTACAACACAAGTGTGGGTTCTAGGGTCTATACCTCCACTTTACCAATCTGCTAATACATATTCCATGTTGTAGGTTATATAAACATTGGTAGTATATAAACCTCAATCATTCCCAAGAAAAGAAGGTGACCCATCCCATTCATACCTTCATACCTATTGAATGGTGCGTTGAGAGAGCAGCAACTTTATAAAAATAGGGCGGCTCAACCAGGGCCTATCTAAATATAGGGTAGGTGGTCATTCACATCCAGTTCACATCTCCTAGGATCTCACTATTGATTTATTTTCACCCCTTGATGTAGAACATATAATCCATAATGATAAGACAAGAGGATATTAATAAAGAAGAGGATGGGGATACAATTGTTTTGATTATAATAATCAGTACACATTAAATCCAAATCTAACCTCTTGGATCATGTTAGTACATATGTCACGGGGCTCTAATGGGAACATGTATTGTGGCTGCATCTTAATCTAAAGCATCTCTCTTTCTTTCATAAATCAGATCTTCAATGTCATCTCTTTATCCATCATATGGTTTGGGGATTCCATACAACACTCTATTCCATATGGAGTGGAGTGGTATTGACCACTGTGGAGTGGATTATGGTATTCCTCTTGTCTTGTGGGATAATGCCAACAACCCTATATATCTATGGGGGTAGATATAGTTATTATCTTCACTCCACCACCAAAGTAGATCTTTTTGAAAATATTTAGTTCCCTATATATAGGCCTACAACCATATGCATATAATTGACCTCTATATAGGTATATGTGCCTATCTTGTTATGTAGTTAGACACATCATGGTTGGGGTTAGAAGACATGGGTGTTTCCACATTGGGTGCAGAGTGAAGAGCCTATGAACATATACTCTATAGAAAGGTATTATAGTGTAGTGTGATCAAATGTAACTCTCTTCTCATGGAAATCTAATTTCCCCCTACATATATTATATTTAACTTAGTGGTTCCTAGTTGTACACCTCATGCAACTTGACCTTGTACAGTTCAGATAAATGCTAAGCAATTATGGAAAACTCGCTATTATGTTGTTGTAGCTGAAGGAGGGTTTGACATCAGGTTTAGATCAAAATGCAGAAAATGATTTAGAGGCACCTACCGAGGGTATGGGTAATTGCCTACTATTTTTGGCTTTACCTAAACCAAGGTGAGAGAACCTATGGGGTATCTTACTTACATGGAGATATTTTACACTTCAATCTCCATGGGGAATCTTGGCACAAAAGAGAAATATGACCAAAGCATAACCAAGTTTACACACTTCACCTGTGATGGGTTTTCACATGAAATGCAAAAATGTTTTATGTCATAAAAAATCTACTAATGTTAGATGAATGGATGAATACAATCTTCATTTTTATAAAATATTCAATGACATGTGATAAATAGAGAACTATAGAACTAGTATGTCAAGCACAAACTACAAACACATTTCAAATATTCAATGTTTTATGTGTGTGCAAGGTAAATAGCACTTATGGTATGGAAAGGGTGTGTTAAATGCAAGGTAGGGTAGAGTAGAATAGTTTGTTATCTATAGAAAAGGGAGGGTGGTGTGCTAGTGCTTTTTACACAGTAGGGTTTCGTTCAACATACATGACATCAAATATTACAAAGATGTAGGAAAAACTAAAATTTAAGCCATGAAAACTACAAGGATAAATTTGCATCCATTGGTGCCAATATAATGAAAATGCCCAAATGATCCCTAAAACCCTAGAACATAAATAAAAAATAGACTATTAGATACTTTTTCCTACTAAATATATGAATTAAAGGTGACCTAATAAGGTATTCAACAAAATATTTCCAAATTTCTTTGCAAAAAGTGGTTTATAGCCTATATTTATGCTCAAGCTAATAACCAGTAGTAAACACAAAGTTAGATATCCAATCAGCACAACATGTAAAATATCTCATTGCATTTCATTAATATGATATGGTAAAGAACCACATGTATTTCCCATTAACTTGAAATAAATTTTACATACATAAATGTTTCAAAATGCTACCATGGGGACAAGCATGGTGGATTTTCTCAATGATGGAGAAGGGAGACATATAGAAATGCTCTCAAAGCTTGTTAATGGTTGTACAAGATGTAACCACCTTAGCAAGAGATGAAAAACATACACACAAAAGAGATCCCAAAATATGGAAGAGTCTATACTTAGAGAAGACCAAAGACCAATAATAACCAATAACCTTTGAATAGAAGACAAGCCTTTTATTTATGCATTTTTCAGACCTTCAAATTCCGGAATGAGAGTTGTAACCTCAAAAAAGTGAAAAATACCCCCTCAACTTCTATCGAGATGTTCTAGCTGAAAAAAAAAACCTTTGCCACCCCTAGAATCTTCAGGGATTTGCACAAAAAATGATTCTTGCAATTGCTTCTACAAGCAATGATGGAGATTTGCAATAAACTTCCTGATTTATTAGCTAGAGATGCTTCTAAACAAGTTAGAAAAATAATTTTCATTTGTGGAGCCAAACAAACTCTTTATATTTTGTATAACTACCTAGAGATGTGCTTTGACCACTCATTTGCACAACTAGAACCTCCTAGACAATTTCCCTTCCTCTTATGCATGCCATGGAACAACCTATTATTTTAATGATTTCTTGGGAATATTCTAGATTCATGGTTGTTTGATTAATCCTTCATTGGAGTGGTCCACCTAGATCTTGCAAACTTGCAATATGCTTCCATTGAGGAAATTAAACAAGTGAATATAATGAATATATAATAAGATATCTTGATTTTACCCTTTTACAATTTTCACTTTTACCTTTTTCCAAATTTACCTTTTTGCACTCCTCAACCTTTACATTTTCCTTTTTATAAGTTTGTTTTTTTATAGTTTCCTTCATATTTCCTTTCATACAGTAGTAAAATATGTTTTGAACACCCGTGGGATCTGAGAACACCACTTGTCATTACTTTAAATTACAAATTTAGGCATTTGGGCCTTCAAGACCTTTGGCTCCTTACCCACCAAAAGGCAAGTAAGGCAATCTTCATAAAGGCCCTAGCGCTTATAAAACCTTGAGGACATGCCAGGTGTCCAAATTAGATGCTAACTCAAACTCTTGGCTGATATTTTACCTTAGTCATTAAGACACATTGAAGGTGCAACACAATAATTTCATGTAGGGCCCCATAACCTTTCTCCTTCGAGCACATGATAGTAATTTAATGTATGAAAAGAGACTTGGATACATTTCTATTTTTTCATAGTTAACCTTCTTGTAGGGAAACATGTTACTTTAAAGCATAGAATGAACATTAAATCATTAATAGATTTTGAATTTGATAGCCTCATAGATGTCAATAATAGTCTTGTGGGTGTCAAATGATGTTTGTGAGAGTGCTAAATTTAATCTCATGAAGTATACTCACTAGATCTTTGATTTAATTCACTTCATCTAATCAAGGGGAGTGATAAAGAAAGAGCTATTGAAATAAAATCTAGGTAAAAACATGCCATTGGTTCATTCAGTCCTAATGATTGTGAGAGTACTACGTGGTGACTTTTTGAGGCTTCCAAGATTTGACCTTATTGACCTTTGAGAAGGGCCCATAAGTCATTGATATCTATCTAAATCCTCGATATGATGACACTTGTCATCCTCATGAGACTCCTTTTTCCTTTGACATTCCAATGCCATCCTCACTCTATTGGATCTACATTGGATGAGAAAATGTGCTCCATCAAATCATGATCTAAGGGGTGGAAAATTATTAGATACTGCCTCTTCCTTGGTCCTAAGGGTATGCCACATGGTAGCCCTATGGGATTCCTAAGTCCCTTTTACTATTCAACCTTGATCATACACTATTGAATCATGTCACTCTAAACAAATGCATGCCATTGGATCTTCTCCATTTGAAAATAAATTCCCAATGCATGGGGTCCTAAAAATTATGCTTACATGACCATTTTAAACATTTGAATCCCAACGACTACCTACTGTGGTTTAAAGTTGACATCTACACGCTAGTAAAAAATGTTTGTGACAAAATCACCTATAATTTTGAAATATTCTTTCAGGGAATTTATTCCATGAAAATTTTGTTTGAGTCTTTATCTTTGGCCTCCCTATTTTCTTCAGCACTATTTTTATAAAATAAATATGTCCAAGTAAACCTCTCGAAGGAATTGAACCTGTATAATTTTTACAAAAGAATATTTTGGGCACTTGAATATAACCTTCAAAAAACATTTCTAAGGGCACCTTCCCTATAAAAAATCCCTTCAGACTTTTAGAATGACCCTTTGAACTCTTGAAAATTCCTTTAGGAATTACTGAAAGTGTCCTCCACCTTTTGAATGTGCCCTTCGGGATTTGTGTGAGCATCATTTTAATCCATAATTATCCTTCAAATATTTTGTAGACACCCTTTAGTAATTTTTAAATGGAAAAATAATTGAAGGAAATAATCCTATAGACATTTTGAAACGGCAAAATGGCCCTTCAAAAATTGCCCTTCGTGATGTTTTTAAAGGCAAAGTCCTTGAAATAAATGATCCTTTGAAACTTTTACTAAGGAAAAATGACCCTTCAATATTTTTGGAAAGTACCTTTGGTTGAAATAAATGAACTTACAATTACATCAATCCTTTTGGGCTAGTAAAATACCTGAATGGCAAATAACCTTTGGACTTTCTATCGTAGATAAAAAGTTTGAAATAAATAACCAAAAAATGATGAAATAACCCTTTAAAACTTTTTTAAAACACTTAGATCAAAAGTGATAAGTCATTACATTCCTTTAACATTTGTAATGGATAAAATTTCTGACAAAATTAAGTCTTCTAACTTTTTATTTGAGACCAAAAGTTTGAAGACCTATTTCCATCAGACATTATGTTTGTACAAAAGTCCCAAAAATTCTAAGGGAAAGAAAACCTTCACAAAGCAAATATAAGACAAAGGACTTAGTAAATTATGTACATGAACTAGACCTTCCAAAGGAATACATGGAGATATAAATCCAGCTAAGGACATAAACTTTGATATAGACAAGGGCCCAATTACTGCAATACAGTTTTTATCACTAATACTAGATATTTTTCAAGGATGCATAACCCTTATGGGTGCACAAAGAACCACAAAAAATAAGATCGGGTGTTAATATATTAGGCTATAGAGTCGAGACTTAACATTTTTTTCAACAAATGCCTATGAAGGCTATAAAAAACATGGAAGACTTAACAAAAATAGATCAAGAGGATTTGAAACTGAACACACAACAATAGTAAAGACAATTGTACAAAAAAGACCCAAAATAAATGGTCAATAATGTAACTACTTAGCATAAAAGCAAAACTATACACTATATAATATGGTACATAGATTACAGACTTAGTCAAGGAAGTGCTTCAGATGCCTATCATTAACTAGAAGCTCTAGTATTTCACCATCTAGTTCTCTCAGGAAGAAGTTATGTTCTCCAAGCTGACAGTCAATAGAATAGATACCTATCCATATGGCATTATACTTTCTATTCTTACCTTTCTCCTCATGCATGTTATCTTAAATTAGAACCAAATCACCTACATGGAAAGTTCTTGGAGTGACCTTTCTATCAAATATTTTCTTAACCTTCTCCTTGAACTTTTGGTATATCTCATGAGCTTGTATTTCAATTTCATCAAGCTCAATAATCAAGTTAACCCTTCTTTAATAATGATTGATTTGGTCATCATCTTCTAGATTTTTCATGAGATGATAGGTTGGAAACTACAAATTCATAGACAAAACTACCTGAGATCCATAAACAAGCTCAGAAGGGCTTTTTCCTATAGCTCTCTTAAGTTTAATCATATCATCCCATAAGTCACACTTTAGTTTTTCACCCCACCTCTTCTTATTTTCTTCTAATTTTTTTTCTAATAATCTTGAGAAAGTTCTTATTACTTGATTCTACTTTCCCATTCCCTTGAGGATTGTAGTTGCAAGCATAAGTTAGTTTAATCTCATAGTCTTTGCATATTGTCACCAAAGGTTTGGATTTTAAGCTCATGTCGTTATCAAAAAAATATTTTAATAAGTACACCAAATCTACAAATAATTTGATTTAATAAGAAATCAATGAACACTTAATGTGTTATTCTCTTTGTATGGATTGTTTTGACCTATTTGGTGAATTAATCAGTCACAACTAGTATCCTCTTATACCCAATACTTGATGAATCAATGATTTCTCTAATGAAATCCATTCTTGATTGTTTAAATGGGCCCTTAATCATCATAGGATACAAGGAAAGAGAACCTCCATCTTCATCCTCCCAGCAAAGCACTAACATTTATCACACCTTCTAACTATCTGAGTAACATCCTTATCCAATAATGGTGACCAATAGCCAGATCTCCAAATTTTATGAGCTATAAATATAGATGCAAAATGGCCTCCACACACTCCACTATAGAAGTCTTCAATTAGGATAGTGGTTTTTTTTTCTAGCATACATCTTAGTAGAACTCCATCTAAATTTTTCCTTGAAAGTCCATTTTCAGTCAAGAGGTAGTTTTGGGAGACTAGTTTGAGAGTTTTCCTTTAATTCTTATCTAAGTGAAGGGGGAAATTCACATTTTTAAAGTAGTGAATAATATCCTTATATCATGGAGGTAAATTAAATTGACTCAAGGAATCATCAACATTAAAACTAGAAATGTTTACCTGAATAGATTTCAAATTAGTCTCAACCATAATCTTGGATAGACCCATCCCTCTTACTAACTTGGTGGTTTCAATATACATATCATACTATTGTAACTTGTTGACCCACCTTCACCTCTTTCTAGATACATTAGTTAGAGTTAAAATGTCCTTCACCATGGTGTGTGTGATGTAGGCAACAATTTTTGAAATCAAAATATAAGTGCTAAACATTTTAATAGCCTTCAAAAGGGCACATGCTTGTTTCTCCATAATAATGTATTTCAATTCAGGTCCTTACGTATATTTTCTAAATAAATATATGGGATGATTATGACCATATTAATTTTTTTCAACATGACAATAGTAACAATATTTTATGATGCAAAATAGAATACTTGAAATGGCCTTATGTAATCAAGACTTACCAGAATTGGAGCAGACTTCAAATATCCCTTGATGGCACTAAACTCTTGCATGACCTTTTCCTCCCATTTGATGGTTTAGTCCTTCTTGAACATGGAAGTAATAGGTATATTAATCTCTATATAATTACACACAAATCTCCTTATAAAGTTAATTTTTCCAAAGAAAGATTGAATTATTTTCTTGGACTACAGGATAGGTGCTTTGTCAATAGCTTTGACCCTTTTAGCATCAATCATGACACCCTATTTGGACACCATATGTCTAAAATATTTGGCCTTTTGTATTCCAAACTGGCATTTTTTAGGATTAAGTGAAATACTAAACTCCTTACACCTAACCAACACCTTTTCTAGATACTCCAAATACCCTTCTCTAGTTTTAGACTACATAATGATATCATCTTGATATACAATAATAAATTAGTTAATTATCCTTAAAAAAGAAACATTCATAACTCATTGAAACATTTCACTAGCATTCATCAATCCAAAAAGCATCCTCATATATAAATAAGTGACCCATGGTGTGGTGAAAGATTTCTTAGACCTCTCAGATTATTTCACCATAACCTGATTGTAACCTGAGAACCCATCCAATCTAGACAACATTTATGATCATGTAACAATTTATACTAGGTTGTCCATATTGGGCAAGGGATAATTATATTTCCAAGAAGCTTTGTTTATATTCTAAAAATCCACACAAAAATGGATATCACCATTTTTAATCCATATATGGACCTAATTTGCAATCCATAAGGAATACCTAATGGGCTAAATGATACCACCATACACTAGCTTCTTTATCTCCTCCAACATCTCGGTGGCCAAGATGGTGCTTATGGGCCTTTGCTTCTACCTAAAAGGTTTGCTATCAGGCTGTAATGGGATGATGTGTTAGAACAAGTCTTCACTATACACTTTTAGCTTAGAATAAGATGATGCTAAGTAATCTTTGTACTTCCTTAATAGCTACATGTAAGGTCTCTTCTTATTTTCACTTAAGTGAGTACCTAGACAAACCTTCCGCGTGTTCTCATGAGAACCCAAGTTGCACTCAGATACGTCTTTAAAAATGAATGATTCTCTCAACTTATTTCTATCAACTCCATCAAAAGATGCCTCTGAACTAACCAATCCTCTTGGGATAGTATTTACCTCTCGTTGAATGATGTCTTTTCCAAAAAAGGTCTCCTTCCCATCATTGGCTTGAACTATAGATTCCATGTCTATGATTTGATTATGGAGCGTAGCCTCACAGTTTAGAAACCTCTTAATATGTTTATCATCATCAAATACCTCAATGATGAACATTATATTGGATTGAAAGCTTGACAAGCACCTCTACCTAATACTGATAATGAGAGCTCATATTTAGAATGTTAAATTGAGCACCCAACCCTTCAAGTCTGTTAGCTTCACGGTTGAAACTTCTATCATGATAACAAAATTGAATGCATCAAAGAACTCCAACAATTCCCAAATAACATTCTAACACTATTTCAACATTTTATTTCTCATGTCAAAATCACTATGGACATGTTTTACCACCAACTTAGAATCACCCTTAATAATCAAAGACTTGATTCCATATTCACAAGAAATCTGTAGACCAAGCAAGAGTGTTTCATGATCAATAGTATTGTTAGTGCACTCAAAAGAAAGATAAAAGGAAATCATAAAGCATTTACCATTGGGGGTATAAAAGACAACCCTATTTCCATTTCCAAGATTGGATCAAGCCCCATCAAAGCACATATTCCAAACTACATTTTATTTGTCAGGTCCTTCATCAAGAATAAAAGGTTATTCAAAAGTATCAACATTCCCAACAAAGTTGCAAAGGTCAACATCCATTTACAACACTTTATTAAGAGCATGCTCTGGATCTTCAATCACATGTAACATCTTTGGATATCTATAAAGTTGACCATCTTACCCTCCAAAGGAATTGTGGTATAGGAAAGGTCCATATGTACACATCCACCCATGATACTACCCCACTTACATGACAGTCAAATCCCCTATTTAGGTAGGTAGTCTAAAACCACCACGTCCATGTTCAAGTACTTTCTAGGATGAACTTCTAATTATAGCATTGGTCCCTTAACTTGCCCAATAAATTGAACCTCTCATAATTCCATGGCATAACACTTGGAAAAGGCTAACTTGATCTTCGCTCTAATCAAATTGAGGATACCCAAGGGCATCCCAGTACAAGATACACTAGAGTCAAACATCCAGTTGTGAATAATTAGACAATTTATCAGTAGAGTCATATAAAATGGATCCAAATTTAGCTAACTCTCTACCAATGTCATCCATATATATACCACTGGAGTGGATTCAACAACCTCTTATGATTCTTCATCTTCTTTTGGAGGTGCTTGGGTTAACTCATCTTCATTTGCAATCGCTGATCTTTCACCAAATTCCAAATATTTAGAAGCCCTCTTCCTATGTTCGGGTATTCACAATAACTCAACAAGTGGTATAGTGATATTTATTTAACTCAACACTTGAGCCATATCAGACACACTATAGAAAGAGGTGTGTTTGGTGGAAAGGTAATGGAAATTTTAGATGAAACACAATAACTTAAAATTTGAAGTAAAGAAGGTTGGGGTGGTTTTGGAATTTTAATAACAAACTTCAAAGGTGGATTTTTTTAAATCTCATTTGCACCCTTAGGGATGCTAGACAATATAGGAATTTTATTTCTCTTAGTAGGATAATATCTAGGCTTAGTATATTCAGTTACAAGTGGCATCTTATAAGGTTCTTGGATTACTGTAGATTTTTTTGCTTCCATTCCTCCATTCCATACCTTATGATTTGCAGGGGTAGTGTCTTAAGGACTAGCACCTGGTTGCCTACTTCTTAAGGTTTAGTGATTCTTTTAGGTAGATTTTACATTAATTAATAACTACCTATCCTCATATAATTAAGTTACCCTAGGATATTTCTTGATCATCATAGATCATAAGATATAAAAATCATGAATGGGAAATTCATATGCTTGTGCCACATTAAAATCATGAGCAAAGTCAAAAGCTAAGACACTCTCCATTTCAACAACACTCCAAAACAAATCAACTACAGAATCAATCAGATTTTGCATAGAGGTAGTAGATT
Organism: Torreya grandis; assembly: GCA_037957365.1. Taxonomy (NCBI): domain Eukaryota; kingdom Viridiplantae; phylum Streptophyta; class Pinopsida; order Cupressales; family Taxaceae; genus Torreya; species Torreya grandis. Next base: position 119,789 of record JARHVA010010306.1, on the reverse strand, counting down.
CATCTTGAGGCCTTTGACAATCAAACATAGAAATCTTATAGTTAGATGATGCATATTCAAGTTCATCAAACTCTTCATCAACTTCTTCAATAGTATCACATGGAGGGAGTGAAAGGAATAATTTATCGTACTAATCAATGTCTAAATCAGAATTTACAACATTTACCTTGACATTTAAATCATCATTTAATTCTTTTCTATTCCCTCTATTATCATTTTTATCCTTTATATCTTCATGTACAGGCCTCTTCCCTCTATCATTATCTCAATTGTGGATAGTAGGCCTCCTTTGTGATTGATTCATATTTGGATCCCATTCATAGCTGGTAGACACCTCAGTGACCCCTTTTTCATCTCTAGCCAATTTGTATGAATTTCTTTGATATTAGAGGCCAATGTTTTCATAGTTATTTCTAATTTGGTTGTCTTCATGGGCATTATGTTTTATATATTTTACCAGATTCACATCATCCAACTTGTTCAAGGGAGTTTCAATAGCCTTTGTATTATTCTCAATTTTTATGGCCATATTTAACTCCAACCATAGGTTAGTAGGATCCTTGTCCTTCAAGAAAAATGTAGCCTTCTTATCAAAGGCATCACAATACTTTATTAAGCACAGCGTATCACTAGGTGTAATATTTTCAGGCAACTACATCATGGTCTTATTGAAGCATGTGTTAATGTCATGTACACACTCATTAAGTTTCCTTTTGATATTTTAAAAATCATCCAAGAGAAACCTTGGATCAATCCTAGTACCATACTGAATTCTAAAAACATTTTTCATCTCTTCTCATGAATCAATGCATCTAGTGGGAAGAGAATTAAACCATTCATAAGAAAATTCCTCTAGTGTGTGCACAAATATCTTGATGTACACTTCCTCATACTCAACCTCATAATATTCAATGATATTTTGAAAAGCCCTTAGGTGATGATCACTTATGACTACATTGTTTTCATGTAATTTTGCGAGGCATTTTCTAAATTTATTTGCGATCTCTTTAGGATAGTGTTCCATCTCATTAATGTTTATAGGCCTAAATTTTGGAAAGTGAAATTAATGATATGAATTCTCATCTTGGTCCCTATGCCTCATGATTATTATGATGGTAGTTTTAATAACAAATGGTAAAGACAAATTAGGAGGTAAATGAGGAGGACTTAGTAGATCAGACATAGGAGGGGATTTAGCTGGTTGAGATGGAGCTCAAAAACAAATGGGACTATGTGTTTTAGAATTAGTAGAAGAACTATGATAGTCCTCAGTAATAGGAAGTTTTAAAAAATATCAATATTATTATAATATTGGTATTCTAAAGAGTCTTTACCAGCTGAACCTTGCCCTTCAACAAGGCTCCAAACTTGTCTCCCTCTTCTTCGATTCAAACATAAGGGTGATAGAATCCTTTTAGATGAGTCACCTTTGAAGGATGATCTCAATCCTTCTAAATTTTCAAATAAGAAATAACACTTAAAGATAAAATGGATATATTTAAAACAGGCACTAATCTTCCTTGAAACCAGGAGATAAAATTGGAGTCACCACCAAAACCAAAATTCTATAATATAATTGTTCATAAATTAGTTGTGATATATGTTGAAAACATACTTTATTGAATTTAATGATGAAATAATAAAACAAAGACACTTAAACTTATATAATTATAATCAAAATGGAAAAGACACCTTCTAACATGTAATATTAATATATCTTTGTAGAAAACACAGAAGAAGTCAAATTGTCAAACCTTATAAACTTCCTCACACTTCTTTAGTAGAGTGATGTGATGGTGATAGCTAAGATAGTTGGATAATTGTAGCAATTTTAGATAAATTAAGAAGGTAAAATACTAATGGCTCTTTGAGATAGTCCTCAATAACATAACAGACTTGAACCTCAATTTAATCCTCGATAATGACAACAAAAGAGTCTTAGTTCCTAGTTGTAGACCTTATGCGGCTTAACCTTACACACTTGAGAGAAATGGTAAGTAATTATGTTAAATGCACTGATATTTCATTTTATTTGGTAGAGGGTTTAATATTAGGATTATATTGAAATTTATAAAATGTCTAAGAGCCACCTATAGAGGGTATGGTTAACTCCCTACTACTTTTGGCTTTGCCTAAACTAAGGTGAGAGAACCTATGGGGTGGCTAGCTCACATGGAGATATTTTACACTTAAATAAACATGTGGATTCTTGGCACAAATAATGAATATGACCAATGCATAACCAAATTTTCATGCTTCACCCATGAAGGGTTGTCACAATAAATGCACAAATATTTTATGTCATACACAAGCTACTAAGGACAAATGAATTGATGAATGCAATCTTCATTTTTATAAAATATTTAATGACATGGGATAAATATAAAATTACATCACTAGGATTTCAAGGACAAACTATAAACATATTTCAAATATTCAAGGTATTATGTGTTTGTAAGGCAAATAACACTTATGGTATGTCAAGGGTGTGTTAAATGCAGGGTAGGACAGAGTAGGATAGTTTATTAGTTATAAAAAATGGAGGGTGGTGTTTTATTTATTTTTAGATAGTAGGGTTTATTTCAACATACATGACATCAACTATTACAGAGATGTAGGAAAAACTAAAATGCAATCCCTAAAAACCACAAGGAGAAATGTGTATCCATTAGTGCCAACATAATGCAATTTCCCAAATGATCCCTAAAACCCTAGAATATACACTAAAAATAGAATCTTAGATACTTTATCCTACTAATATATGAACCCATGGTGCTCTAATAAGGTATTTAACAAAATATTTCAAAATCCCTATGTTAAAAGGTGTTTATAAACTAGATTTATGCCCAAGATTATAACTAGTAATGAACACAGAGTTAGATATCCAATCAAAACAACATGTAGAATATCTCATTGAAATTAATTAACATGATATGGTAAAGAACCACATGTTCTTCCCATTAACATGAAATAAAATTTTACATACATCAATGTTTCAAAATGCTTCCATGGGGACAAGCATGGTGGATTTGCTCCATGTTGGAAAGTGGAGAGATATAGAAGTGCTCTCAGAGCTTGTTAATGGATGTAAAAGATGAAACCACCTTATCAAGAGAGGAAAAACACACACACAATAGTATCCCAAAATTTGGAAGAGCCTATAATTTGAGAAGAATAAATACCAATAATAACCAACAACATCTGAATAGAAGACAAACATTCTATTTATGCATTTTTCAAACATTCAACTTTAGGGATGAGAGTTGTAACCTCTAGAAGTGAAAAACAACCCTTCGAGTTCTATCAAGATGTTAAATCTAGAAAAAAAACCTTTTCCACCCTTGAAATATTCATGTATTTACAAAAAAAATGATTTTTGCAACTTCCTCTACAGGCAGTTATGGAGATTGGCAACAAACTTCCTGATTTATTGGATGGAGATGCTTCCAAATGAGATAAAAAAAAATAATATTCATTTAAGGATCCAAAATATATATTTGTCTTTTGTGTAACTTCCTAGAGATTCCCTTTGACCACTCATTTACACAACTACACCCTTCTCACATCTACCCTTTCTCTTATGCATGCCATGGAATAACCTATTCTTGCAATGATTTATTAGGAATATTTTGGATCCATGGTTGTTTGAGTAATATTTATTTAGAGTGGTCCACCTAGATCTTTCAAGCCTACAATATCATTCCATGGAGGAACTTGGAAGAGAGAATAAAATTAAAATATAATAACTTAGCTTTATTTCACCCTTTTGTTAATTATGCATTTAATTTTTTACAAATTTACCATTTTGCATGCCTCAACCTTTACATTTTATGTTTTACAAATCTATTTTTTTGTAGATTTCTCCATATTTCCTTTGGTTCAATAGTGCAATGTCTTTCAATAACCCATGGAAACTAAGAACACCACATGTCATTACTTTACTTTGAAAATCTTGGCATTCAAGCCTTGGAGACCTTTTGCACCTTGCCCACCAAAAGGCAAGTGAGGCAATATTCAAAAAGAGCCTAGAGCTTATAAAACCCAAGGACCTACCATGTGTTCAACTTGGATGTGAGATTAGACATTCAACCAACATTTTACCTTAGTTACAAAAAAATGTTGAAGGGGCAACATGGTAATTTCATCCAGGTCTCGAAAACCTTTCTCCTTCAAGCACAAGGAAATAATTAGATGTATGCAAAGAGACTTGGACACATTTCTATCTTTTCATAGTGAATCTTCCCACCATGAAACCTATTACTTCAAATAATATAATAAATGTTTAAGCATTAATAGAGATTAAATTTCATGGCCTCATGGGCATCGAATGACATTCATGATAAATCAAATTTAATCTCATGAAGTGTACTCAATAGATATTGAATTTAATTATTTCCGTCTAATTAAGAGGTATAATGAAGTGAGAGTCATCTAATTATAATCCAATTGACTGTATGCCATTGGTTCATTCAGTCTTGATGGTTATGAGAGTACCATGTTGTGGATTTTTGTAGATTTTAGGATTTGACCTTGTTAACCTTTGGGGAGGGTCCATAGGTCATTGATCACTTTCTAAATCCTTGAGATGATGACACTTATAATCCTAATAGTAATACTTAAACCTTTGACATTTTAACAATGTCCTCATCCCATTGGATCTAGCTAGGATGAGCAAACATGCTCTATCAGATCATGACCTGAGTGGTGGAGCATTATTAGATACTACATTTTACTTAGTCCCCTTTGACTATTTAACCTTGATGATATGTCATAAAATCATATCACTTTGAAAAAATATGTGCCATTAGATCTACCCTATTTGAAAATAAATGGTTACTTCATGGGATCCTAAAAATGATTCTCATATGACCATTTTGAACATTTAAATCACAATGACTACCTACCATGGTTTAAAGTTGACATTTGTGTGCTAGACAAAACCATCTGTGAAACTGTCACCCACAATTTGGAAATACTATTTCATGGAATTTATTTTGTGGAAAGTTTTTTTGAGTCTTTATCTTTGTCCTCCCTATTTTATTTAACAATATTGTCCTGCAAGAATTGTTTCCAAGAAATTCTCTTGAAGGAATTAAACCTCTACAATTTTGCTGAAAGAATCTTTTAGGCACTTGAATATACCCTTAAAATGTTTTCTCTAAGTGCACCTACCCTAGAAAGTTCCCATCAAACTTTTAGAATGACCCTTTGAACTCTTGAAAGTGCCTTTCAAAATTATTGAAAGTGTCCTCCACCTTCTAAAAGTTCCCTTTGATATTTGTGTAAGCATCCTCTGAATCCATAATTATCCTTTGGATATTTTGTAGACACCCTTCAGGAATTTTAAAAGGGAGAAATTATTGAAGGAAATAATCCTTCAGACATTTTCAAAGGCAAAATATCCTTTCAAGAGTTCCCTTCAGAAAATTTTCAAAGGAAAAGTTCCCAAAGGAAATAATCGTTCCAAAATTTTACAAAGGTAAAATGACCCTTCAGGATTTTTGGAAAGTACCTTTGGCCAAAACAAATGACTTTAAAATTCTTTCAAGATTTTTGTGTGGGTAAAATGCCCAAAGGGTAAGTTCCCTTCATATTTTTAGTAATAGACAAAAAGTTTGAAATAAATAACTCAAAACTAATGAAATATCCCTTAAGAACTTTTGTAAAAATTTAGCCCAAAAGTGATAAGACATTGCATTCCTTTGTAACTTTTGTAGCATACAAAATTTCTGATGTAATTAAGTATTAAAAAAACATTTGAGACAAAAATTCCAAAGACCTATTTCTATTAGACATTATGTTCGTGCAAAAGGCTTGGAAAGTCTAGGGGAAAGAACACCTTCACTGAGCAAAGACAAGACAAAGGACTTAGCAAATTATGTACATGAACTTGAACATCAAGAGGAATAAATGAAGATTAAAATATAACTAAGGACTTAAAATTTAATCAAATTAAGGGTCCAATTTCTCCATTGCAATTTTGGGCATTAACATAACTAACATAACTCTCTCCTCCCTCTCTTACCAAGATAGGGGTGCCATATATAGGTAGGAGTGTAATATGTATATAGATAGTATACATAAATCCAATAGATGTTATATTAAAGATTATCTTTTCTCTCTAATATAACTATATATGTGTGCCATCTCATATTTATTGATAAGGTAAATAGATTGATCAAACTAGTTGGATACAAATTTCATCATTAGTTGAGAGATCTCATCACTAGTTGAGATTGCACAGATCTATCATTATATAGATATAAAGACTCATTTTTTTTCTTTCTATGGGAAAGGAAAAGGGGGTGGGTGGAAATTATCTATAGTTAGGCTCCCTATATATCAATATGGCCATGACCTACTAAAGTCTATTCTCGACTAGTTGAGTAACCTAAGTCTATATCTAGTGGGGAGTTGTGGGACCTAGCCAACCCCATCCATCCATATATCTGGAGGGAATTTAATTTTTTATTTCTTGTAATATCTCAAGGTAAATAAATCCTTTTGGTTGACTCTATTTATATATGGTCCCTATCTATGTTCAATATATAACCTTGGTCTCCCTATCTCCCCCATCAATGTTGTTAAGTTTGATTAAACACTAAATTAAAGTCTATTCCATCTATGAATACAAGGGTAGAGAAACTAAGTATAGATAATACAATTCAAACCATCTGAATATGGGGATAATAAGTCAAAATTTATCCTTGGAATCTATACTATATAAATATGACTAGCTGAAATGTTAGATTATAATTAAAAGCCCCTCCCCTTTATTATATGCTTTAGATATTAAATCATATTGGGGTGGGGTAGGTGGGTCTCTAGATAGATTATTGTCCATATCCTATATTTATATACATGTGAGGACATGGGGAGGGACATAGAGAGTTACCCGTAGGGTATATGAACCAACTTGTGCCCCTATATGGATAGGGGATTTGCCCTATCTACTTATTGGGAATGTGTGTATGCATAAATATAGATGGGATTGGGAAGTTGTGCTTATATATAGGGGATTGAGTATATTATATATTCCTATTGAGATATATATCTATATAAAATTATTTTTATTTACTTACCTATAGAGGTAGGGGAGAATGAATCTCTTGAATTAGAATCTTCTCTACACATGACCCACTTGACAAACGCTGTCTAAATTATGGGTCATCATCTTAAAATCAATAAATAAGAATTTGAGTTAGAGATCCCTATCTATATATAGATAACCCTTATTTCATAATTAAGTGGTTCAAGTGGAAGTTATATATAGGTTCATTGAATAAACA
>JARHVA010010306.1:100000-107500 GCA_037957365.1 Torreya grandis | reverse complement strand
TCATCACTTTGATGGACCACTTTAGCCCTACCATATTATTGGTGGTATAGATCTAGACTAGTGACATATTAATATTTGTTTGAAAGATAGTTTCTTAGAATCCTACCTCTTATTATCATCAATAAATTATTCCATTTACATTAAGTCACTACATATGGACCTTAATTAATTATATGGGTTTTTTTCCTCTCAACTTTTTATCTTAACAATCAAAGTCTGTCTACTTACCAAAATTACATGTATGTAACGTTTATTTAGGTTTGGTCAATATTTGGGACACTTGAGAAAATTGAGTGCTCTACCTTGGGCCATAAACATGAACAATCCACTAAAATGGATTTCATAAACAACACTGTATATATGATATTAGTTGGCCTTTCACCCATAGCCATAAGTCATTGTCATATTTTTACATAATTTGGGTTTGGTCTTCCAGGTCCTATATGAGTTATCTTAAAATTTATCATGTTTAAATCAATTGGATTTAGGTCAAATAATAAAAATTTCCATATTTATCTCTATCTATCTATATGGGGTGGGGGGATTTCCATGTCTACCTATATGGGGGAGTGTCCTATGGATATTGAACCCTATCTATATAAGGGGGATGGGGATTTAGGGTCAGAAACTTGACCATGACCTCCTCCTCCCAATATATCTATATTGGTCACCATAGTTACATGGATTTAGTTATGCCTATGCCTAATGGCTTAAATAATTTTTACCATTTACTCATTCACACATTATTTAAAATGTATGGTATTTAACACTACACTGACCATTGACTATAAACTAGAGCGATACATAGATGAATAGACTATAGTGATAAACCAAATTATATAGACTTCTATTATCTAATACAATATTGACTATAGATTATAATGGTGTGTTCATGATATAAATATAGACACCAGAACCAACATATTTATTTTTGCTTTAGATTCTAGGTCTATTACAGTCTATTTATTAGGGTTATTTTCACCTTTATCCTCATGTTATTTAATGTTATCATTAATTAAGGAACACTTGGATTTATAGGGTACCTTATGATGTAAAAACTCTATGTTTTAATTTTACTAGGAAGAATCAAATAATACCATCAATCATTTGATCAGAAAAAGGACTGACTCAAATATATAGATAAACTATAACACTAACTAGAGAAAGAAATCTACTTTGGTTTCTTTTCCCTCTAAAACCACTCATACACGCTGAATTTATATGGATATATATTATATAAGTTGTCCTATATCTCTATATATTTAGGCAATATCCATTCCCACCTCTATATATCTCATAGAGAATACTATATAGATAGGGCTATGACCAAAAATAATTATATATTAACATAGGTCATAGGGTATAGGGTCTATAAGGTGATTAATTTCTCTATAGAATAATATACCCACCTCTATATCTATATATGTGCCCACACACATATAGATTTATTTTTATATGGTATTTATCACATTTATAATGAGGAGGTTGGCAAGAGGAACCTATCGACAAGACTACCACGTTATTTTGGCCATAACTTCCAACTTCCTCATAACTCTACCATTTAATCCATCATCCACATGTTGATGAATTAATTTCATATAGAATAAAATATTTACCCCTATATAGTCTTGTGATAAATGGTATCAGATGGATGTAACTATTAGATAGGAATTTTTGCATGTACAATGTAATGGTATGAGACATTGTTGATAATGTAATTAAGAGGAAAAAGTTTGTATTTGTGTGATATAGTGGGAATTATGGATTGACAATAACTATTATGATCCTACCCAATGTAATGGGTTGGATGCATGAATACACATATATAAGTATGTGGTTATTATGAAGTGATTGTGGAAACACTTACACTTGAAAAGTGCAAGAATGTAATTTTTTTGAAGTGAGTGTGAAAACACTTGCACCTAAAAAATATGTCAAGATAGGGATGACTTGAGTTCCAAGTCAAGGAAGAAAGATGATGTTGCAAAAATAACTCAAAAATATGTAACGAGTGGTGTGTTTGTGTGTGTGTGTGTTGGTTTACATTTGAACAAAAGTGAATAACTAGGTAGATAGAAGCAGAAGTAGCTCTAAAAACATAATGCTTGGGATTATGAAAATGCAATAGAATTATAAAGGCATTATTAATATGAGATTTAAAAATATTATAAATAACATGTATTATTTAGTGCAATACAGTGACTAGTTAAATAACTTCCTAAAAACTATAAAAAATAATATTATGCCAATGTTGAGTGTGACTAAAAAATCACAAAGGAGATAGTTTACATATATAGAGCAAATTAAAAATAATGAGACCTAAGGTTCCTTTTGAAGGGAGAAGGATATTTTTTGAGCAACATAACTCTAAAATTCAAGGAGTGGAGAGGTAAATTTTAGTGGATTATGTTAGAGCGTTGAGGTGATAAGTAAAAGACTAAAGTAGTACATACTTTGGGGCTTAAAGGATGAGATTTGAGACATGTGGTAGAGTAGAACACATGTTAATGTGAGATAAAATACTTGATAAGTGTAGTGATGCACTAAATAGCACAATGAATTACCAAGAGCTATAGATAAGTGAGCTTGTACCATTTCATGATGGTGATTGAGGATATTAAGCTAATGTTGTTGGTTTCTTGATGAAAAGGTTGTGTAGTTTCTCTATCATGGCATATGATGCCATTCCCATGTGGTGTCTTGAAGATACGTTACATCAGTTATAAGGGAATTATAAAGCTTATTGGAATAATTATGATGTGTGAGACACCCTAAATTAGTTTAGTTATGTGAGGCACTACCATATGAGTTTATGGAGCTCCCTGCCCAAGGAAAATGATTTTTTAATGGAAGAATCAGGGTGTATGAAGATAATTAAGTCTGTGATAAGTTATGAAAGTTGAGATGTGCATTGAGTTTAGTCATACTTCTATATGTTATTGTTTCCCAGTTTGATAACTTAAATTTATCTTGGGTACTCAACTCTTTTATGTTTAGGTGATTTTAAGGCTGAAAATAGGATTTGGGGGATAGACCTAAGTACCATTTTCAATAATAAAAATAAATAATCTAAAATGTTTATAATATATTTTTTTAATAATTTGAGACCATTGAAAATGTTTTCCTTTAAATTAAAATTGATAATTTATATAATATTATGTTAGCCAAATAATTTATATACACACTTAGAATTGACATTATCTAGGTTCTAAACACTTAAAATTTACTCTTTAACATTTATTAGGGATAAAATTGGATGATTATCATGAACCCATAAACTAGTAAAGTAAAATATAAATAGGCACAATATTAAAAAAAAATCATTAATAATAATTTTTTTATCCTTCATGAATGAATTAAAATAATTAAATAACATTTCATTAAATAAATATCAACTTGAAATTAGATTTAACATGCAAATATAAAAAAATAAATAAATTAAAAGGTACCTAGAGCTAACTAACCGTGACATTTTTAGTAATTTTTTCATTCAAGGACGGATAGGCCTAAAAAACTCCATTTATCCTCTACACACTAAATTCACACTAAGAGATGGATTTAAGATCAATATCATATACAGTTACAAAGATGTATTATTTTTCAAAATTTAAAATTCCCAAACAAAAAATAAAACTTAATTTCAAACCCTTAGATGGTCATTTATGGCTTTGAAAATATGTTGAAACTAACCCTAACCAACTACCACTATAAACCCCCCTAAGATGTTTTTTGGAAAATTCAAATTCTTAATATCAAATGTTAGCTTTCAAATGTAAGAATTGACCCACACCGGTCAAGATCACTAATTGATCTTGACCTTTATGAGTTGATCTTAACCTTTACTTCACAATGTAATTTTTTTTAAAAATTCAAATCTTCCTAATATATTGGTCCATATTTTTTAGATAGTTATCATGAGGTTTCACCCATTTGAATTGATATAAATTCACGGTTAACCACTTATTCTACTATTTTTATATTTCACTATTCAATCAAACTTATATTATTGGATAGTGAGAAAATATTCAATATTATTTCCAATTTTATTTCTATTCACATGAATCCACCCTTATTCAAGTCACAATCCTATTATATTTAAGTGAACAAATGCATTACATGTATTCAATTCATGTCTAGAATAATACATTAAGAAATATATCACTATCACACTAATCACTCTAGGTGGGATTATTAAATTTGTATTAATTCAATCTTTCTATTAATATTGATATGTAAGAAACATTCAATCATCATGGGGTGATTGGGTTTATCTATGTGTATTAAATCCCCCCCTAATTTTGCAATTTTCCAACTATCAAAAACCCTAATGTGGTTTCAACCTTGAAGAGGTGATTTTTAGGTTATGTGTGCATAGATAAAAATAAAAATTTGATATAAATTTTTATTTTAATAAGTCATAGGTTAAATTAAAATCAATTATTTATTTTCCTATGCATGTCAACATCAACCTAGAGGGCTCTAAAGTGACTATTAATCCTCATTATTTCTAGCCAATTCTAATTGAAATGAGTGATAGTTGTTGTTTTAATTGCACATATATAATTATGTCTATGTTTATCATTTAAATCCAAATTTGACTCGTATACAATCAACCTAACATACATTAATCATCTTAGTTTTCTTTTCCTCTTTTTTTTTCATATTTATCATCTTTAATTTATTCGAGCTATGTCAAATTCAATACTTTATTTTTACTAGTTATAATTAATTTTCAACATTTCCTACCCTTCAATTTTTTTAATATTAGATAGATATAATAACACTAAATAATTCAAAATTTTAATAAAATCAAAAGATTGGGTCTCCTAACATGTTTTAATTAATTGGTGAATGAAGTTTCCATTAGTACAAATACAAATAAGTAAAACTAGGTTACAAAGTAATTATATGATATAAAAGAATAAAAAAAAATTGACTTTTGAATTTTCCAAATATATTTTTAAAAAATTCTATCAAATGATTAAAAGACATGGAAATGAAAGATATGGAAAAAAGACCTAAGAGAACATACCTAAGTAGTTAACTCTCAATTATTAAACTAGGGCAAGCTTTTCGAACTTAATGGCTTGTTATAAAATCTACCATGGATTCTAACCCTATGGTACAAATTTTAGATTTGGACTACGTTTTTGACATTTGAAATTTTTCATGTTAAAATTTTTTTAGCTTCACATAGACAAAATAATAAGGAAGTTTATTCTCTTTACATAATTTATGAATATTCTTTTCATATTTTGTTTTACTTTAGTTTTTACCTAACTGAAAAGAATATTTTGAGAGGAATAGAAATATAAAAAAATAATTGGTCTATATAACCTCGTGAGGAGTTGAAACTATATGTTATGTATGCTTGGAATAAATTTTTAATGTATCTATAAAAATTGTGAATGAATCCAAACCCAAGATGGGACATAGGACAACACCTTGTCTATAAAAGTATACATAGCATGACATTTTCTTGATCTTGTGGTTAAGCTTAATCGAGGTTGAACCAATTAATTAATCTATTATCTTTAAATATAATCATTTTTTAGGTAACCTTAGAGATGAGTATCATGGTGGAGAAAAGTAAGCATTTGATTATTATTATTATTATTATTATTATTATTATTATTATTATTATTATTATTATTATTATTATTATTATTATTATTATTATTATTATTATTATTTTGGTTATATCTCTTCATAATATAGAGATAATGTGTAGAAAGAGGTTTATGTGTAGGTAGAATGATTTTCTATATGTGTTCGGACCTTAAGTTTTACTAATAATGAGATGAGATGGTTAGGATTTTCATTGAGTTCATAAATAAAGTATTTAATTCTATGAAGTGACAATAAGAACTCTAATAGAGGAAATCCGCATAGAGTGGACCCTACTAATTGGAGTATTGATGGTGGTCACCTTTTATGTAGATGGGTTTCTGGTACAAGGATGAAATGGACATTTGGAACTTTACGATAAGGTTTCATAAATAGAAATGGACATATTATGTTTCAAAGTGTAGTATTATTCACATGACCATAGAGAAATATTGTTAGTATCCCCAAGGAATAAATTTAGCAAGATGAATAGGGTCGAATATATGAAAAATAAAAAACAAAACTTATATCCATCTAAATAATATTAATGTAGTATGATTAACTAAACCAAAATCTATGTAATGGTAGCCAAAATTAACAATAAATAGAAAATGATAATAGAAATGAAGCCCATGACCACATGATATAAAATTAATGAATCAATTAATGAACTGGTGGATATCAATGATAATACTCAACCACTACTAAAAAATAAAATGAATGATAAAATAAATGTCATAATTAATTTTGAGATGAGATCATAGGTGGTTACTAAGCAATGAATATATAATAGGATCCCAAATAGTATAAGAAAATAAACTATGGAATGTAAGATATTCTAGATTTTAGTCTAACACACACACACACACACACACACACACACACACACACACACACACACACACACACACACACACACACACACACACACACACACACACACGTGTGTGTGTGTGTGTGTGTGTGTGTGTGTGTGTGTGTGTGTGTGTGTGTGTGTGTGTGTGTGTGTGTGTGTGTGTGTGTGTGTGTGTGTGTGTGTGTTGTATATATGTATTTATGTATGTATGTATGTATGTATGTAGATGTAGACACAAACACACACACACACACACACACACACACACACACACACACACACACACACACACACACACACACACACACACACACACACACACACACACACACACACACACACACACACACACACGTACCAATGTATGTATGTGTATATATGTGTGTGTCTATATATGTATTTATGTATGCATGTATAAAGGTATGTATTTATGTATGTATGTATGTAGATGTAGACACAAACAAACACACACACACACACACACACACACACACACACACACACACACACACACACACACACACACACACACACACACACACACAAGATAAAGAAGTGGGCACATGAAATATTTTATTAATTAAATAATGGGGATAAATATTTTTATTTAATATAATTTTCCCTTTTGTTAAATGTTGTGGCTCTATTCAATGATATGTGGATCTTGTTTATTGTAGTAAAATTTCCATTTACTATTTGCATTTCCTTAAAGTGGAAAAAAATATATAAACATTTTCACGTTATTATCGATGGGGTTGGCTTAGATTAGTGTGTGATAAACAAAATAAAGGAGCCAAACATATGCAATGTGAGAAATATTTAACATAAAAATATTATTGTATTCTATATTCTACATATAAAACCATATAGGACATTACATATTTATAGGAACATTAATCCTATAATCATGGAAATTATCTTTGCATCAAACTCTCACTCTAAATCCATGTGATTTTGCAAACTTTTATATATGATATTTTATTGTAAATCACAACAATATATCTAAACAAATAATATATTCCAATCTATATACGTAA
>JARHVA010010306.1:42500-92500 GCA_037957365.1 Torreya grandis | reverse complement strand
AAAGGATATCCAGAAGTAAGATCTATAGTAAATTTGATTTGAAATCTAGATTTTGGCAAATCCAAGTAGCAAAACTTGATAGATATAAGACTAATTTTGTAACTCCATTTGGTTAATATGAATGGAATGTGCTTCCATTTGGTTTAAAAAATGAACCCAGTATCTTTTAGGAAATGATGAAAAAAAAATTCTCTAGCGATGGAAAATTCATAATTGTGTACATTGATGACATTCTGGTTTTCAGCAAAACTCCCAAAGAACACATAGAGCATTTGGAACAATTCTATAAAATTGTTTATGATAATGGTCTGGTCTTCTCAGCTAAAAAAATGGCAACTTTTAAGGATGAGATTGAATTCCTTGGTGTAATCACTAAATCAGGTGAAGTTTCTATCCAGAATCATGTTCTCAAAAATATTCAAAATTTTCTTGATATTTTAGCTGAAAAGAAAATGTTACAGTGCTTTCTAGGTTGTGTAAATTATATTTATGGTCATTATTGCAATGTGGCACAAGATAGAATTATGCTAAATAAAAGGATATCCAAAAATCCCCCTGCATGTAATGAAGAGATGACTCAGGCAGTTCAGCAAATTAAAACAAAATGTGTTGATCTTCTTCGTCTACAACTCCCAGGTAATGGTCTAAAAATAATTGAAATAGATGGTTCTGATTTATATTGGGGAGCTGTGTTGAAAGAAAGGTTGTCTGATGGTATTGAAAAACATTGCAGATTTGCCTCAAGAAATTTTAAGAATGCTCATAAAAACTACCATTCTACTCATAAAGAGATTCTTGCAGTAATAAAGGCAATTCAGAAATTTATGTTTTTTATCAGGTCTAAAAAATTCATTGTTAGATTTGATCTAAAGAATTTTATGAGTATTCTTAATTTTATAGATAATTAAAAGAAAGGCTCAGTAAGTCGCCTCATTCGATGGGCAACATATCTTGCTGATTTTGACTTCACAGTTGAACATATTACAGGTAAAAAGAACTGTCTTGCAGATTTCATGACTAGGGAATACCATATAGGTTCAAATAAAATAGTCATGATTATAACAACAAAAGTTCATGATGAATTTCATGAACATTTGTGGAGATCTACTCCATCCATTACCACTCAGTTATTCAATGAGATCATGTTTTTGAAGACTCGGTCTTATGAAGCAGTAGATCGTTTAAACATTCTAAAACTTGCCTGGACAACCCATTTTGTTGAGATAGATGAGTCAAATTCTTGTTCGATAATAATTCTATACAGAGATGGTGATAATCTTGAACTCATTGGTAAAAATAATCTTTTGAAAAGATTACCCTATCATCAAGGCACTACGTTTCATTTCCAATGGTCTACATTTTTGGCCATCTTTCAATCCAAGAAATGAAAACTTTTGGGAATTTAGTGAAATTTATGATTACTTGTTTGAATTCCTTGAATATATTATGCCTACAATTCCATCTCATAGTTCTAATGTATGGACACCTCCTTCACAGGTTTTTAATATTTTCATTGCATTACGAATCCCTTTCTCCATCAAATTTGAACTCCATGTAGTACAAACCCATCGAAGAAACCTACACACAACATTACAACTGGTTGTTCTTGTAGCTGCTTCATGGAGATAGATGACAATTTCACATCAAGCACTCTTTCCACCTACTCCACTAGGACACATCCTTTGGATTCCTTCTGCCTTATATCCAGATCACATGGATGAGGATGAGGGTCCCAATTCTCTGTATTCACAATCAGGTGATTATGAGTTTGCTGATGATGACTAATCACGGGGTCTGTCTATGATCATGAATATAGGCACATTATCCCTAGTCATAATTTTATAGTGGACCTACCCACTTGTTAAAGGCGGTATTTTGTCAGTCCTGTCGACAAACTTTGTGTATAGTCAGTGCACGGTGGGCCCATAACCCACTTTTGTTTGCATCTTTTGTCTAAGCCATTGATTTCACCTCTTGGTGATATTCATTGATCTCTTGATATTTTGTCTATAAATATGGAAGATCACATAAGGTATCGACATTCACATTTGGCTTGTGTCTTAGAGTCTAGAATGATCTTAAGTCCATTAAGATATCAAAAGACTATTTTGTCAAAGTTGTGTTATCTCTGTAATCTTTGCTATATATTATAATATGTGAAGTAAGAGTTTGAAGCGTGTTAAGATGCTTGTGAATATTCTTGTGTTATGAATTATGGCATGAATCATCTCTTTTCTTTTGGCAGGGGATTCACAATTGAACTTCCAGAAGAATGGTTGAAGATTGAGAGTTCTTATTTGTGCATCTAATGGAGGTCTGGAAGACTCACCTTCTTCACAGTAGCTATGTTTTTAAACATCTTCAATCTTAGCCATACCTATTTGAAATATTTTATCAGCTATGATTTTTGCTCTTGTTTTCTTTTTTGCTTTATCTTTTATAGCCTCTTCCTTTTGAATTATGGACACATTAGTCCAACTCAGGGGATCATATACAGAGGTTGACGAAGGGAGATTCCCTAAGGGATTTTGGATAGATTTATCTAACTTTTTTGTAGGATATCAGGAAGAAGGACAATATGGTGTTGCTGGTTGGTTACTTCTCTAGTAAGACTGTCTAAACTAGGGGAGGTTTCTATAGCGGCTTCTTGCACCTTGTCTTCAATGGATGAGATTTTATATTTTACTTCATCTTGTCCTTGAGAAATTTATTTATTGCTTTGGATTATCTCACCAAGCTTTGTAATCACCTAAGAATGTTGTTTTAGAATACCAACCTCATGATCAACTTTTTGAATTACCTGATTTTTGCTAGTAGTGGTATTTGCATCTAAAGCTTTGAGGGCTTTAGTGCTATCACCTCTCTGATATAGTTCTATGCTTTTTAGCATATTGGAAACTTGCTCTAAACTCATTTGGATACTAGATATTTTAGAGTTTAGACATTGGATAGCAACATTATTCCAATTCATTAGCCTGACTTCAGTTGGTTGCTCAAGACTTTTATCTGCAGTCCTTAGATAATACATCTATGCTCTGGTCTACCATCAGGGGAATATTGGTTGAAGTCTGATGGTTTTGGGAATCCTTTTTTAGTATATGATTCATCTCCTAGTGGGGTTTTCCATGTATGGACCTCATCAGTCTGGGATGTTCCTTCCATGTAAACCTTTCTGACTTGAGACAGTAATTGCTTATTTCTATCAAAAAGCTTTTGGATTTCTATATCCCTTTGGGTCATATGGATTAATGATTGACTAGGCTTACTGAGGATGTTTTTACAAACCAAGCAATAATAAAAGTCAATCTGAGGATCATGGACCATTTGGGTATGAAGAAATGGAGTTAGAGGTGTGGAGACTGAGTCATTAAATCTGATTATAGATATATCTAGTAAATCTTTTACTAAGGTAGCCATAGATAGAGATCATTTGGGTTGTTGAATGAAATTAGTGTCAACAATCCATTTTCTAGGAAAATTTAAGTCAGACCAAGAGATAGCTTCTACAGGGAGGATTTGGTTGTTTGGTGTCGTTCTACTCACCATGCTTTGGCCTTGTGCGGGGGAATGCTTAGCAGCAGGATAAAGCATATTGGTTAAGCGATACATGACTTTATATTGAATATCTACAGGACAAGAACCAAAAATAATATGTAAACCTAAAGTTTGAAGAAAGAGTTTAAATATTTTATTGAAATTGGCTTCTTGATGGATAACAACAGGATAATTGGGATATACTATGGCATAGATAGGACAATCATGCAAGCCAATTTGAATAACAGACTATAAACAAGAAGAGAATGACATATGACTATTGTCTAAGAGGCAGGAAAGTAGACTGACATTGAGACCATGACAAAAAAGAGGATGGATGCCAATAGAAATAGATCATATATGAAGAAACTTAAACTTCTACTGAGAACGAAGCTGAACAATTATTTTATCATCAAATAGTTGCAAATAATATTTATTTTGATCAGTTGTTTTAACTTGCAAAACATTTCAAAAAATCTTAATATTGGTCTTAGCAATCAGATGAAAGGGAGAAAGCTTATCATAGACATCAGTAGGCTTTAAACTGGGTAGATTCCAACCTAGACTAGGATTGGATTCTTCAATCTCTATAGTAGTATCATTTACAGAGCACTGATAGAATTTAGATAAAGTATAGACTTCAGATGTACCTGAGTTGTCTTCAGAGAGTCGATCCAGAGCTTGCATTAGACTTCTTATCTTCAGTACTTAATCAGATCTACAAACACCTATCCATGGCTCAAAGGACCTCACCACTTCCCTATCTTCAGAAGACAAACTAAACATGATACCAGATTGAATAAACCAGAAGATATTCAGACAACAAAGAAGTTATACTATAAAAGAGAAGACCAATCTCAACATGAATTTGATACCATTTTACACAGTATCATAATTCATAACACAAGAATCTTCACAAGCATCTTAACATGCCTCAAAATCTTACTGCATATATTATAATATATAGCAAATATTACAGAGATAACACAGCTTTGACAAAATAGTCTTTTGATATCTTAATAGACTTAAGAGCATTCTAGACTCTTAGACACAAGTTGAATGCAAATGCAGATACCTTATGTGATCTTCCATATTTATAGACAAAATATCAAGAGATCAACGGATATCACCAAATAGTGCAATTAATGGCTTAAACAAAAGATGCGAACAAAAGCAGGTTATGGGCCAACCACGCACTGACTATACACAAAGTTTGTCGACACGGCCGACAAAATACCATCTTTAACAAGTGGGAAGGTCCACTATCAAATTATGACTAGGGATAACATGCCCATATTCATAATCATAGATAGACCCCGTGATTAGTCATCATCAGCAAACTAATAATCACCTGATGGTGAATACGGAGAATTGGGACCCTCATCCTCATCCATGTGATCTAGATATAAGGCAGAAATAATCTGAAGGATGTGTCCTAGTGGAGTAGGTGGAAAGAGTGCTTGATGTGAAATTGTCATCTATCTCCATAAAGTAGCGACAGGAATAGCCGATCGTAATGCTGCGTGTAAGTTTCTTCGAAGGTTTTGTACTACATGGAGTTCAAATTTGATAGAGAAAGGGATTCGTAATGCAATGAAAATATTACGAACCATTGAAGGAGGTATTCACACATTATAACTATGAGATGGAATTGTAGGCATAATATAGTCAAGGAATTCAAACAAGTAATCAGGAATTTCACCAGATTCCAAAAAGTTTTCATTTCATGGATTGAAAGATGGCCAAAAGGTAGACCATTGGAAATGAAACGTAGTGCCTTGACGATAGGCTAATCTTTTCAAAAGATTATTTTTACCAATGAGTTTAGGATTATCACTATCTCTATACAAAATTATTGTCAAACAAGAATTTGACTCATCTATCTCAGCAAAATGGGTTGTCTAGGCAACATTTAGAATGTTTAAATGATTTGTTGCTTCATAAGACTGAGTCTTCAAAAACATGATCTCATTGAGTAACTGAGTGGTGATGGATGGAGTAGATCTCCAAAAAATTTCATGAAATTCATCATGAACCTCTATTGTTATAATCATGACTATTTTATTTGAACCTGTATGGTATTCCCTGGTCATGAAATCTGCAAGACAGTTCTTTTTACCTGCAATATGTTTGACTATGAAGTCAAAATCACAAAGATAGGTTTATGATCAAATGAGGTGACTTACAGAGCCTTTATTTAAATTATCTACAGAATTAAGAATACTCATGAAATTCTTTAGATCAGATCTAACAATGAATTTTTTAGACCTGATAAAAAACATTAATGCCTAAATTGCCTTTATTACTACAAGAATCTCCTTATGAGTAGAATGGTAGTTTTTCTGAGCATTATTAAAATTTATTGAGGCAAATATACAAGGCTTTTTAGTACCATCAGACAACCTTTCTTCCAACACAGCTCCCCAATACTAATCAGAAGCATCTATTTCAATTATTTTTAGACCATTACCTGGGAGTTGTAGAGGAGGAAGATCAACACATTTTGTTTTAATTCGTTGAACTACCTGAGTCATCTCTTCATTACATGTAGGGGCATTTTTGGATAACCTTTTATTTATCATAATTCTATATTGTGCCACATTGCAATAATGACTAGCAATATAATTTATACAGCCTAGAAAGCATTGTAACATTTTCTTTTCAGCTAAAATATCAAGAAAATTATGAATATTTTTGAGAACATGATTCTAGATAGAAGCTACACCTGATTTAATGATTACACCAATGAATTCAATATCATCCTTAAATGTTGCCTTATTTTTGGCTAAGAGGACCAGACCATTATCATAAACAATTTTATAGAAATGTTCCAAATGCTCTATGTGTTCCTTGGGAGTTCTGCTGAAAACTAGAATGTCAACAATGTACACAATTATGAATTTTCCATAGCTAGAGAATATTTTTTTTATCATTTCCTGAAAGATACTGGGTGCAATTTTTTTTAAAAATGGAGATACAAAATCAATCTTGTATCTATCAGGTTCTACTACTTGGATTTGCCAAAATCTAGATTTTAAATCAAATTTACTATAGATCTTACTTCCAAATATCCTTTGTAAAATTTCATCTTTAGATGGAATAGGATGCTGGACTAGTATAACATATTTATTGAGAGGAATGTAGTTGATAACCAACCTTTTCTTACCCCTGACCTATTCTCTTCTTTTATTGACATAGAATGCCTCACATCCCCACAGACTATGAGAGTCATGAATCACCCCTTGTTCTTTCAATTGTTGGATTTCTTGAAAGCATTCTTCTGAGAGAAAGGGTGACATTCTTGAATGGTGTGCCTTGAAGTGTGGCTCAACCTATGTACCATCTTTGTTAGTGATAAATTTAAAACCAATCTGATAGACATGAACCTTACAGTGTTGGAAAGCTAGCGGATTTTCATAACAACAAACTTGAAAAATCCTTGAAAAGATAGATTCAATAGCAGATTGGCAGAGATTGATTTTTTTATGCAGCCATTGATTATTGACTTTCTTTTTTAATTTTTCCTTTCAGTGGGATCTTACATTCATACTTATTCCTCTTGTAGAGAGAGTATTTTTGTGCCAAGATTACTTCATGGGGCTGAATAGTAATTGGATAAAAACTGGACAAATTATCAGACCCTATCATCATATCAAACATTGGCATTTCATGTTGAACATCTTTAAATTCATACATAGAATCTCCTAAAACTATTGGAACTTTAGCAGAGATTTCTGAGAAGACTGTCTTGGTATTGAATGTAAGCTTGTGGAAGTCATTTTGCCACATATCTTGAGGAATAGAATGATATCTTGCCAAAGAGATATCAGCACCAGTATCAAGCAAAACATCCAAACTATAGGATCTAAATCCATTCCATTTAATACTTAGTTCACACACAGGATTATTAGTGATGTGAACAGTTACCTGATGGATGTTGCTGTCCATATTTGTAAAGGTTTATCCTGGAAAGCTATCTACAATTTGAATCAATTATTCTTCAAAGAGCTATTCTTTTTCATCATCTAGAGCTTCTTCTTTCAAGATTTGTTGTAGCTCATCTTGGGCTCTAGCCAAGAAAGTCTATAACAAAGCAATGCGCTTTGTTCTCTATTGCCTCCTTTCATAGGTGTTGGGCTGATAGGCAGCCTGAATATCTGGAACTTTTGCTGGTGGTGAATGCTCTAAGATTTTCATATAGAATTGTTTAGATAAAATTTCTTTCTACTGCTGCTACTGAGACAAATGCAAAGAATAACATTTTTCTGTGTTAGCAATTTGCTGTTGTAGAAACATTTTCTCAGACACCATATAAGCAGGAGTGTTATTATATTTTTCTTTCAAATATGTTAGATATTGAGATAAACTTAAACTATCTGTAAATTGAGGTAGCATATGAATTTGAAAACCAATTTCTGAATCAAAATCAAAGGATTCAGAATCTGAACTATATTCTTTAAAAATTCATATTTACTTGGTTATGTTCTGGTTTTGAGGATGACTCTACTTCCCATGGAATATCTGAGTCATAGTGAGCTTCATCATCAGAAATCAAGACATATTCATCTTCATCTAAATTATAACTCTGAAGGAAATTGACTTTCTTTGAATTTTTCTCCTTTTGTGGACATTTGTTGGCATAGTGATTTCCATTACACAAGAAACACTTAATAGAGGCTTTCTGGAAGCCATGTTTCCTTTTTCTAAATATTTTTTTCTTCTAAACTGTCGACCTTTAAACTTTCTCTATTTGAACCAAGTGTCATTATTCTTTCTATAAGAACATTTACAAGCATGAGAACACACCTTTTTCTTTTTCTTCCTTATATATTTTCTATATTGATTAATATCAGTACAACCAAAATGATCATCAATTGTGTTTCAGAACTTTAAACCAAGTTGTTTGTGAAACAACATTGTTTCTTTATGAGTTTTACGCTCAACACACAAATTTTCATTTACTGCTCTAATGTTCTGATTGATGCGACCAAATGACATTGTTGCTAGATCATCACCCATGGCAGCTTTATATTTATTAGGAAAATATTGAGGGAATGATTCTATATACATAATTTTATAAGCAATATTAAACATTTCTCCAGAGGCATATAGTAGGTTCTCCATATGATACATATATTCATCAAGTCATGTTATGTCACATAACTGAGCTCGTAGGAACTTGACTTTTTTAGATTTCCTTTTCATTATCAATAACACCAACACATTCTAAATATAAGGCTTGGCAAACTGCAGGAACACGTTCTGCATGATGGGTGATTCCTTGTTGAAATTGCATACCACAACCATCCCACCAATCTTTAATATTTCCTATAAATCCATTCACTATTTGTTGGGCCACACTAGTAGGATCCTTTTTTAGGCCAAACATTTGAACACTAGCCCATGAGATCATGGCATGAATCATCTCTTTTCTTCTGGCAGGGGATTCACAATTGAACTTACAGAAGAATGGTTGAAGATTGAGAGTTCTTATTTGTGCATCTAAGGGAGGTTTGGAAGACTCACCTTCTTCAAAGTAGCTATGTTTTTCAACATCTTCAATCTTAGCCATACCTATATGATAGATTTTATCAGCTATGCTTTCTGCTTCTATTTTCTTTTTTGCTTTATCTTTTATAGCCTCTTCCTTTTGAATTCTGGCCACATTAGTCCAACTTAGGGGATCAAATACAGAGGTTGATTAAGGGAGATTCCCTATGAGATTTTGGATAGAGTTAACTGACATTTTCTATAGGATATCAAGAAGAAGGACAATATGGTGTTGCTAGTTGGTTACTTCTCTAGTAAGACTATCTAAACTAGAGGAGGTTTCTATAGTGGCTTCTTTCACCTTGTCTTCAACGGATGGGATTTCAAATTTTACTTCATCTTGTCCTTGAGAAATTTCTTTATAACTTTGGATTATCTCATCAAGCTTTGTAGTCACCTAAGAATGTTTCTATTTTAGAATACCAACTTCATGATCAACTTTTTGAATTACCTGATTTTTGCTAGTAGTGGTATTTGCATCTAAAGCTTTGAGGGATTTAGTGATATTGCCTCTCTGATATAGTTCTATGAATTTTAGCATATTGGATACTTTCTCTAAACTTGTTTGAATACTAGATATTTTAGAGTTTAGACATTTGGTAGCAACATTATTCCACTTCATTAGCCTGACTTCGGTTGGTTGCTAAGACTTTTATATGTAGTCCTTAGATAATACATATGTGCTCTACTCTTACCATCAGGGGAATATTAGTTGAAGTCTAATGGTTTTGGGAATCCTTTTTCAGTATAGGATTCATCTCCTAGTGTGGTTTTCCAAGTATGGCCCTCATCGGTCTGGGATGTTCCTTCCATGTTAACCTTTCTGACTTGAGATAGTAATTGCTTATTTCTATCAAAAATCTTTTGGATTTCTATATCCCTTTTGGTCATATAATTAATGATTGACTAGGTTTACTGAGGATGTTTTTACAATCTAGGCAATAATAAGAGTTAATCTGAGGATCATGGACCTTTTTGGTATGAAGACATGGAGTTGGAGGTGTGGAGACTGAGTCATTAAATCTGATTACAATTTTATCTGGTCAATCTTTTACTGAGGTAGCCATAGATAGAGATCTTCTAGGTTGTTGAATGAAATTAGTGTCAACAATCCATTTTCTAGGAAACTTTAAGTCAGACCAAGAGATAGTTTCTACAGGGAGAATTCGGCTATTTGGTGTGGCTCGACTCACCATGCTTGGGCTTTGCGTGGGGGAATGCTTAACAGCAGGATAAAGCCTATTGGTTGAGCGACACATGACGTTATATTGAATACCAAGTGGATAAGAACCCACAATCATATGTAAACCTAAAGTTTGAAGAAAGACTTTAAAGATTTTATTGAAATTGGCTTCTTTATGGATAGCAATGGGATAATTCGGATATACTGTGGTATAGATAGGACCATCATGCAAGCCAATTTGAATAGTAGATTGTAAACATGCAGATAATGACATATGTATATTGTCTAAGAGGTAGGCAAGCAAACTGACATTGAGACCATGACAGAAAAGAGGATAGATGCCAATATAAATAGCTCCTATATGAAGAAACTTATACTTCTGCTGAGAATGAAGCTAAACAATTGTTTTATCATCAAATAGTTGTGAATAATATTTATTTTGATCAGTTGTTTTAACATACAAAACATTTTCAGAAATCTTAATATTAGTCTTAGCAATCAGATGAAAGGGAGAAAGCTTATCATAGACATCATTAGGCTTTAAACTTTGTAGAGTCCAACTTGGACTAGGATTGGATTCTTCAATCTCTATAGTAGTATCATTTACAGAGCACTGAGACAATTTAGATAAAGTACAGACTTCAAATGTACCTAATTGTCTTTTGAGAGTCGATCCAGAGATTCTATTAGACTTCTTAACTTTGGTAATTAATCAGATCCACAAACGCCTATCCACAGCTCAAAGGACCTCGGCACTTCCATATTTTTATAAGACAAACTGAACGCGATACCAGATCAAATAAACCAGAAGATATTAAGATAACGAAGAATTTATACTATAAAAGAGAAGACCAATCTCAACATGGCTCTGATACCATTTTACATAGGATCATAATTCATAACACAAGAATCTTCACAAGCATCTTAACACACCTCAAACTCTTACTACATATATTATAATGTATAGCAAAGATTACGGAGATAACACTACTTTGACAAAATAGTCTTTTGATATCTTAATGGACTTAAGATCATTCTAGACTCTAAGACACAAGGTGAATGCAAATGCCGATACCTTATGTGATCTCCCATATTTATAGACAAAATATCAAGAGATCAACGAATATCACCAAGCAGTGCAATCAACGACTTAGACAAAAGATGCGAACAAAAGTGGGTTATGGGCCCAGTATGCACAGGATCATAATTCATTAAACAAGAATCTTTACAAGCATCTTAACATGCCTCGAACTCTTACTACATATATTATAATGTATATCAAAGATTGCAGAGATAACACAGCTTTGACAAAATAGTCTTTTGATATCTTAATGGACTTAAGATCATTCTAGACTCTAAGACACAAGCCGAATGTGAATGCCGATACCTTATGGTATCTCCCATATTTATAGACAAAATATCAAGAGATCAACAGACATCACCAAGCGGTGTAATCAACGGCTTAGACAAAAGATGTGAACAAAAGTGGGTTATGGGCCCACCACGCATCGACTATACACAAAGTTTGTCGACATGGCTAACAAATTACCACCTTTAACAAGTGGGTAGGTCCACTATCAAATTATGACTAGGGATAACGTGCCCATATTCACGATCATGGAAAGACCCCATGATTAGTCATCATCAACAAACTCATAATCACCTGATGGTGAATACAGATAATTGGGACCCTCATCCTCATCCATGTGATCTAGATATAAGGTAGAAGGAATCTGAAGGATGTGTCCTAGTTGAGTAGATAGAAAGAGTGCCTAATGGGAAATTGTCATCCATCTCCATAAAGCGGCTACACAAACAGTCGATCGTAATGTTGTGTGTAGGTTTCGTTGATGGTTTTGTACTACATGGAGTTTAAATTTGATGGAGAAAGGGAATCGTAATGAAATGAAAATATTATGAACCTGTGAAGGAGGTATCCGTACATCAGAACTATGAAATGAAATTGTAGGCATAATATAGTCAAGGAATTCAAACAAGTAATCAAGAATTTCACCAGATTCACAAAAGTTTTCATTTCCTAGATTGAAAGATGGCCAAAAGGTAGACCATTGGAAATGAAACGTAGTGCCATAACGATAGGGTAATCTTTTTAAAAGATTAATTTTACCAGTGAGTTCAAGATTATCACCATCTCTGTACAAAATTATTGTCAAACAAGAATTTGACTCATCTATCTCAACAAAATGGGTTGTCTAGGCATGACTTAGAACGTTTAAACGATCTGTTGCATCATAAGACTGAGTCTTCAAAAACATGATCTCATTGAATAAATGAGTGGTGATGGATGGAGTAGATCTCCACAAATGTTCATGAAATTCATCATGAACGTATATTGTTATAATCATGATTGTTTTATTTGAACCTGTATGGTATTCCCTAGTCATGAAATCTACAAGACAGTTCTTTTTACCAGCAATATGTTCGACTATGAAGTTGAAATCAGCAAGATATGTTACCCATTGAATGAGGTGACTTACGGAGCCTCTATTTAAATTATTTATAGAATTAAGAATACTCATGGAATTCTTTAGATCAGATCTAACAATGAGTTTTTTAGACCTGATAAAAAACATGAATGCCTGAATTGCCTTTATTACTGCAAGAATCTCCTTATGAGTAGAATGGTAGTTTTTTTGAGCATTCTTAAAATTTCCTGAGGCAAATCTGTAAGGTTTTTTAGTACCATCAGACAACCCTTTTCTCAACACAACGCCCTAATATAAATTAGAATAATCTGTTTCAATTTTTTTTAGACCATTACCTGGGAGTTGTAGAGGAGGAAGATCAACACATTTTGTTTTAATTCACTGAACTACCTGAGCCATCTCTTCATTCCATGCAAGGGAATTTTTAGATAAACTTTGATTTAGTAGAATTCTATCTTGTGCCACATTGCAATAATGAGAAGAAATATAATTTATACAGCCTAGAAAGTGATGTAACATTTTCTTTTCAGCTAAAATATTAGGAAAATTCTGAATATTTTTGAGAACATGATTCTGGATAGAAACTTCACCCGATTTAATGATTACAACAAGAAATTCAATCTCATCCTTCAAAGTTTCCATCTTTTTGGCTGATAGGACCAGACCATTATCATAAACAGTTTTATAGAACTGTTCCAAATGCTTTATGTGTTCCTTGGAAGTTCTACTAAAAACCAGAATGTCATCAATGTACACAATTATGAATTTTCCATAGCTAGATAATTTTTTTTTAATCATTTCCTGAAAGATACTGGGCATAGTTTTTATACCAAATGGAGTTACAAAAGTAGTCTTGTGTCTATCAGGTTCTGCTACTTCGATTTGCAAAATCTAGATTTCAAATCAGATTTACTATAGATCTTACTTCCAGATATCCTTTGTAAAATTTCATCTTTAGATGGAATATAATTCTAGACAAGTATAACATATTTATTGAGAGGAATGTAGTTGATAACCAACCTTTTCTTACCCCTGACCTATTCGCTTCTTTTGTTGACATAGAATGCCTCACATCCCCAGGGACTATGAGAGTCATGAATCATCCCTTGTTCTTTCAACTGTTGGAGTTCTTGAAAGAATTCTTCTCGGAGAGAGGGTGACATTCCTGAATTGTGTGCCTTGAAGTGTGGCTCAACCTGTGTACCATCTTTGTTAGTGATAAATTTCAAATAAATCTGATAGACATGAACCTTACGGTGTTGGAAAGCTAGCGGATTTTTAGAACAACAATCTTGCAAAATCTTTGCAAGCACAATTTCAATAGCACATTAGCAGAGATTGATTTTTTGATGCAGCCTTTGGTTATTGACTTATTTTTTAATTTTTCCTTTTAGTGGGATCTTTCATTCATACTTACTCTTCTTGTAGAGAGAGTATTTTTGTGAAAAGATTACTTCATGGGGCTGAATAGTAATTAGATTAAAATTGGACAAATTATCAAACCCTATCATCATATCAAACAATAGCATTTCATGTTGAACAAATTTAAATTCATACATATAATTTCCTAAAACTATTGGAACTTTAGCAGAGAGTTCTAAGATGCCTATCTTGGTATTGAATGTAAGCTTGTGGAAGTCATTTTGCCACATATCTTGAGGAATAGAATGATATCTTGCTAAAGGGATATCAGCACTAGTATCAAGCAAAACATCCAAACTATAGGATCTAAATCCATTCCATTTAATACTTAGTTCACTCATAGGATTATTAGTGATGTGAACAGTTACCTGATGGATGTTGTTGTCCATATTTGTAGAGGTTTCTCTTGGAAAGCTATCTACAATTTGAATAAATTATTCTTTAAAGGGTTTTTCTTTTTCATCATCTTGAGCTTCTTCTTTTAAGAGTTTTTGTATCTCATCTTAGGCTCTAGCCAAGAATGTCTATAACAAAGCAATGCACTTTGTTCTCCATTGCCTCCTTTCATAGGTGTCAGGCGTATAGGTAGCTTGAATATCTAGAACTTTTGCTGGTGGTGAAGGCTATGAGATTTTCATAGAGAATTGTTTAGATAACATTTCTTTATGCTGCTGCTGAGACAAATGCAAAGAATATCATTTTTTTGTGTTAGCAATTTGCTGCTGTAGAAACATTTTCTCAGACACCATATAAGCAAGAGTGTTATCATATTTTTCCTTCAAATATGTCAGTTGTTGAGATAAACTTAAACTATCTGCAAACTGAGATAGCATATGAATTTGAAAACCAATTTCTGAATCAAAATAAGAGGATTCAGAATCTGAACTGTATTCTTCAAAATTCATATTTACTTGGTTCTATTCTGGTTCTGAGGATGACTCTAATTCCCATGGAATATCTAAGTAATAGTGAGCTTCATCATCAGAAATCAAAACATATTCATCTTCATCTAAATTATAACTCTAAAGGAAATTGACTTTCTTTGAATTTTTCTCCTTTTGTTGACATTTTTTGGCATAGTGATTTCCATTGCACAAGAAACACTTAACAGAGGCTTTCTAGAAGCCATGTTTCCTTTTTCTAAATATCATTTTTATTCTAAATTGTTGACCTTTAAACTTTCTTTGTTTGAACCAAGTGTCATTATTATTTCTAGAAGAACATTTACAAGCATGAGAACACACCTTTTTCTTTTTATTCCTTTGATATTTTCTATACTGATTAATATCAGTACAACTAAAATGAACATCAATTATGTTGCAGAACTTTAAACCAAGTTGTTTGTAAAAAAACAATGTTTCTTTATGAGTTTTACGCTCAACACACAACTTTTCATTTACTGCTCTAATGTTCTGATTGATGCGACCAAATGACATTGTTTCTAGATCATCACCGATGGCAGCTTTATATTTATCAGCAAAATATTGAGGGAATGATTCTATATACCTAATTTTATAAGCAAGATTAAAAATTTCTTCAGAGGCATATAGTAGGTTCTCCATATGACACATATATTCATCAAGTTGTCTCATGTCACATAACTGAGCTCGCAAGAACTTGGCTTTGTTAGATTCCTTTTCATTATCAATAACACCAACAAATTCTAAATATAAGGATTTGCAAAGTACAAGAATAGCTTCTACATGATGGGTGATTCTTCGTTGAAATTGCAGACAACAACCATCCCACCAATATTTAATATTGCATATAAATCCATTCACTATTTTTTGGGCAACACTAGTAGGATTCTTTTTTAGGCCAAACATTTGAACACTAGCCTATGAGAGCATGGCATGAATCATCTCTTTTCTTCTGGCAGGTGATTCACAATTGAACTTCTAGAAAAATGGTTGATGATTGAGAGTTATTATTTATGCATCTAAGGGAGGTCTGGAAGACTCACCTTCTTCAAAGTAGCTATGTTTTTCAACATCTTCAATCTTAGCCATACCTATTTGAAAGATTTTATCAGCTTTGATTTCTGCTTCTGCTTTCTTTTTTGCATTATATTTTATATCCTCTTCCTTTTAAATTCTAGCCACATTAGTCCAACTCAAGGGATCAGATACAGAGGTTGACGAAGGGAGATTCCCTAAGGGATTTTGGATAGAGTTATCTAATATTTTCTATAGGATATCAGGGAGAAGGACAATATGGTGTTGTTGGTTGGTTACTTCTCTAGTAAGACTATCCAAACTAGAGGAGGTTTCTATAGTGGCTTCTTTCACCTTGTCTTCAATGAATGAGATTTCATATTTTACTTCATCTTGTCCTTGAGCAATTTCTTTATTGCTTTGGATTATCTCATCAAGCTTTGTAGTCACTTGAGAATGTTGATGTTTTAGAATACCAACTTCATGATCAACTTTTTGAATTACTAGATTTTTGCTAGTAGTGGTATTTGCATCTAAAGCTTTGAGGGATTTAGTGATATCACCTCTCTAATATAGTTATATACTTTTTACCATATTGGAGACTTGCTCTAAACTCATTTGGATACTAGATATTTTAGAGTTTGGACATTTGGTAGCAACATTATTCCAATTTATTAGCTTGACTTCAGTTGGTTGCTCAAGACTTTTATCTGCAGTCCTTAGATAATACATATTTGCTCGGGTCTTATCATCAGAGGAATATTAGTTGAAGTCCAATGGTTTTGGGAATCCTTTTTCAGTATAGGATTCATTTCCTAGTGGGGTTTTCTATGTATGGCCCTCATCAGTCTGGGATGTTCCTTCCATTCTAACCATTCTAACTTGAGATAGTAATTACTTATTTCTATCAAAATGCTTTTGTATTTCTGTATCTCTTTTGGTCATATGGATTAGTGATTGACTAGGCTTACTGAGGATGTTTTTACAATCTAGGCAATAATAAGAGTCAATCTGAGGATCATTAACCTTTTGGGTATGAATACATGGAGTTGGAGGTGTGGAGACTTAGTCATTAAATCTGATTACAGATTTATCTGGTAAATCTTTTACTGAGGTAGCCATAGATAGAGATTGTCTAGGTTGTTGAATGAAATCCATGTCAACAATCCATTTTCTAGGAAACTTTAAGTCAGACCAAGAGATAGCTTCTACAGGGAGAATTTGGTTGTTTGGTGTGGCTCGACTCACCATGCTTTGGGCTTGTGCATGGGAATGCCTAAAAGTAGGATAAATCATATTGGTTAAGTGATACATGACTTTATATTGAATAGCCAAAGGACAAGAACCAACAATCATATGTAAACCTAAAGTTTGAAGAAAGAGTTTAAAGATTTTATTGAAATTTGCTTCTTGATGGATATCAACGAGATAATTGGGATATAATATGGTATAGATAGGACCATCATGTAAGTCAGTTTCAATAGCAGACTATAAACAAGAAGAGAATGGCATATGTCTATTGTCTAAGAGGTAGGAAAGCAGACTGACATTGACATCACGATGGGAAAGAGGATGGACACTAATAGAAAGAGCTCCTATATGAAGAAACTTATATTTCTACTGAGAATGAAGCTGAACAATTGTTTTATCATCAAATAGTTGTAAACATTATTTATTTTGATCAGTTATTTTAACTTGCAAAACATTTTCAAAAATCCTAATATTGGTCTTAGTAATTAGATGA
Organism: Torreya grandis; assembly: GCA_037957365.1. Taxonomy (NCBI): domain Eukaryota; kingdom Viridiplantae; phylum Streptophyta; class Pinopsida; order Cupressales; family Taxaceae; genus Torreya; species Torreya grandis. The sequence continues at coordinate 74,686 of JARHVA010010306.1, read as the reverse complement.
AAGGGAGAAAGCTTATCATATACATCAGTAGGCTTTAAACTGGGTAGAGTCCAACTTGGACTAGGATTGGATTCTTCAATCTCTATAGTACTATCATTTATAGAGCACTGAGAGAATTTAGATAAAGTATAGACTTTAGATGTACCTAAATTATCTTCTAAGAGTCGATCTAGAGCTTCCGTTAGACTTCTTAACTTTGGTACTTAATCAGATCCACAAATGCATATCCACGGCCTAAAAGACCTCGCCACTTCCCTATTTTTAGAAGACAAACTGAATGCGATACCAGATTAAATAAACCAGAAGATATTCAGACAACAAAGAATTTATACTATAAAAGAGAGGACCAATCTCAACATGGCTCTGATACCATTTTACACAGGATCATAATTCATAACACAAGAATCTTCACAAGCATCTTAACACGCCTCAAAATCTTACTTCATATATTATAATGTATAGCAAAGATTACGAAGATAACATAGCTTTGACAAAATAGTATTTTGATATCTTAATGGACTTAAGATCATTCTAGACTATAAGACACAAGCCGAATGCGAATGTTGATACCTTATGTGATCTCCCATATTGATAGACAAAATATCAAGAGATCAACGGATATCACCAGGCAGTGCAATCAACAGCGTAGACAAAAGATGCGAACAAAAGTGGGTTATTGGCCCACCACACATAAGTTCATAATTCATAAAACAAGAATCTTCACAAGCATCTTAACACACCTCAAACTCTTACTACATATATTATAATGTATAGCAAAGATTATAGAGATAACACAGCTTTGATAAAATAGTCTTTTGATATCTTAATGGACTTAAGATCATTCAAGACTCTAAGACACAAGATAAATGCAAATGTTGATACCTTATGCGATCTCCCACATTTATAGACAAAATATCAAGAGATGAATGGATATCGCCAAGGAGTGCAATCAATGGCTTAGACAAAAACTGCGAACAAAAGTGGGTTATGGGTTCACCACGCACCGACTATACACAAAGTTTGTCAACACGGCTGACAAAATATCGCCTTTAACAAGTGGATAGGTTCACTATCAAATTATGACTAGGGATAATGTTCCCATATTCACAATCACAGATAGACCTCGTGATTAGTCATCATCAACAAACTCATAATCACTTGAATCTAAATACGGAGAATTGGGACCCTCATCCTCATCCATGTGATCTAGATATAAGGCATAAGGTATCTGAAGGATGTGTCCTGGTGGAGTAGGTTGAAAGAGTGCCTGATGTGAAATTGTCATCCATCTCCATAAAGTGGCTATAGGAATAGTCAATCGTAATGTTGCGTGTAGGTTTCATTGATCATTTTGTACAACATGGAGTTCAAATTTGATGGAGAAAGGGATTCATAATGCAATGAAAATATTACGAACCTGTGAAGGAGGTATCCACACATCAGAACTATGAGATGGAATTGTAGCCATAATATAGTCAAGGAATTCAAATAAGTAATCAAGAATTTCACCAGATTCCCAAAAAATTTCATTTCTTGTATTGAAAGATGGCCAAGAGGTAGACCATTGGAAATGTAACGTAGTGCCTTGACGATAGGGTAATATTTTCAAAAAATTATATTTACCAGTGAGTTCAGGATTATCACCATCTCTATATAGAATTATTGTCGAACAAGAATTTGACTCATCTATCTCAGAAAAATGGGTTGTCCAGGCAAGATTTAGAATGTTTAAATGATCTGCTGCTTCATAAGACTGAGTCTTCAAAAACATGATCTCATTGAATAAATGAGTGGTGATGGATGGAGTAGATCTCAACAAATGTTCATGAAATTCATCATGATATTTTGTTGTTGTAATCAAGACTATTTTATTTGAACATGTATGGTAATCCCTAGTCATGAAATATGCAAGACAGTTCTTTTTACCTGCAATATGTTTGACTGTGAAGTCGAAATCAGCAAGATAGGTTACCCATCAAATGAGGTGACTTACAAAGCCTTTCTTTTAATTATCTATAGAATTAATAATACTCATGAAATTCTTTAGATCAAATCTAACAATGAATTTTTTAGACTTGATAAAAAACATGAATGCCTGAATTGCCTTTATTACTGCAAGGATCTCCTTATGAGTAGAATGGTAGATTTTTTGAGCATTCTTAAAATTTCCTGAGGCAAATTTTCAAGGTTTTTTAGTACCATCAGACAACCTTTCTTTAAACATAGCTCCCCAATATAAATTAGAAGCATCTATTTCAATTATTTTTAGACCATTACCTGGGAGTTGTAGAGGAGGAAGATTAACACATTTTGTTTTAATTCACTAAACTACCTGAGTCATCTCTTCATTCCATGCAGGGGAATTTTTGGATAAACTTTTATTTAGCAAAATTATATCTTGTGCCATATTGCAATAATGACCAGCAATATAATTTATACAGCCTAGAAAGCGTTGTAACATCTTCTTTTCAGCTAAAATATCAGGAAAATTCTGAATATTTTTGAGAACATGATTCTGGATAGAAACTTCACCTGATTTAATGATTACACCAAGGAATTCAATCTCATCCTTAAAATTTGCCATCTTTTTGGCTGAGAGGACCAGACCATTATCATAAACAATTTTAGAGAACTGTTCCAAATGCTGTATGTGTTCCTTGGGAGTTCTGTTGAAAACCAGAATCTCATCAATGTACACAAGTATGAATTTTCCATAACTAGAGAAAATAAATTTATCATTTCCTTAAAGATACTGGACATAGTTTTTAAACCAAATGGAAGCACATTTCATTCATACTGACCAAATTGAGTTACAAAATCAGTCTTGTATCTATTAGGTTCTGCTACTTGGATTTGCCAAAATCTAGATTTCCAATCAAATTTACTATAGATCTTACTTCCAGATATCCTTTGTAAAAATTCATCTTTAGATGGAATAGGATGATAGACTGGTATAACATATTTATTGAGAGGAATGTAGTTGGTAACCAACCTTTTCTTACCCCTGACATGTTCACTTCTTTTGTTGACATAGAATGCCTCACATCCCCACAGACTATGAGAGTCATGAATAAGCCCTTGTTCTTTCAACTGTTGGATTTCTTGAAAGCATTCTTCTGAGAGAGAGGGTGACATTCCTGAATGGTGTGCCTTGAAGTGTGGCTCAAACTGTGTACCATCTTTGTTAGTAATAAATTTCAAATCAATCTGACAGAGATGAACCTTATGGTGTTGGAAAGCTAGCGAATTTTTAGAAAAACAATCTAGCAAAATATTTGCAAGCATAGGTTCAATAGCAGATTGGCAGAGATTGATTTTTTGATGCAGCCACTGGTTATTGACTTCTTTTTTAATTTTTCCTTTTAGTGGGATCTTACATTCATACTTACTCTTCTTGTAGAGAGTGTATTTTTGTGCAAATATTACTTCATGCGGCTAATTAGTAATTGGATAAAAACTAGACAAATTATCAGACCCTATCATCATATCAAACATTGGCATTTCATGTTGAACAAATTTAAATTCATACACAGAATCTCCTAAATCTATTGGAACTTTAGCAGAGAGTTCTGAGATGACTGTATAGGTATTGAATGTAAGCCTATGGAAGTCATTTTGCCACATATCTTGAGGAATAGAATGATATCTTTCCAAAGAGATATCAACACCAGTATCAAGCAAAACATCCAACCTATAGGATCTAAATCCATTCCATTTAATACTTAGTTCACACACAAGATTATTAGTGATGTGAACAGTTACCTAATGGATGCTGATGTCCATATTTGTAGAGGTTTCTCCTAGAAAGCTATCTACAATTTGAATCAATTCTTCTTCAAAGAGTTGTTCTTTTTCATCATCTTGAGCTTCTTCTTTCAAGAGTTGTTGTAGTTCATCTTGGGCTCTAGCCAAGAAAGTATGTAACAAAGCAATGGTCTTTGTTCTCCATTGCCTCCTTTCATAGGTGTCGGGCTGATAGGTAGCCTAAATATCTAAAACTTTTGCTGGTGGTGAAGGCTTTGAGATTTTCATAGAAAATTATTTAGATAACATTTCTTTCTACTGCTGCTGCTGCGACAAATGCAAAGAATAATGTTTTTCTATGTTAGCAATTTGCTGCTGTAAAAACATTTTCTCAGACACCATATAAGTAGGAGTGTTATTATATTTTATTTCAAATATGTCAGCTATTGAGATAAAATTAAACTATCTACAAACTGAGACATCATATGAATTTGAAAACCAATTTTTGAAACAAAATGAGAGGATTCAGAATCTGAACTGTATTCTTCAAAATTCATATTTACTTGGTTTTGTTCTAGTTTTGAGGATGACTCTGCTTCCCATGGAATATCTGAGTCAGAGTGAGCTTCATCATCATAAATCAAAACATATTCATCTTCATCTAAATTATAACTCTGAAGGAAATTGACTTTCTTTGAACTTTAGTCCTTTTGTTGAAATTTGTTTCCATAGTGATTTCCATTATAGAAGAAACACTTAACAGAGGCTTTGTAGAAGCTATATTTCCTTTTTCAAAATATCTTTTTTCTTATAAACTGTCAAACTTTAAAATTTCTCTATTTAAACCAGAGGCATATAGTAGGTTCTCCATATGACAAATATATTCATCGAGTCGTGTCATGTCACATAACTAAGCTCGCAGGAACTTGGCTTTGTTAGATTCCTTTTCATTATCAATAACACCAACAAATTCTGAATATAAAGCTTGGAAAAGTGCAGGAACAGGTTCTGCATGATGAGTGATTCCTTATGGAAATTGTAGACCACAACCTTCCCACCAATATTTAATATTGCCTATAAATCCATTCACTATTTGTTGGTAAACACTAGTAGGATCCTTTTTTAGGCCAAACATTTGAACACTAGCCCATGAGAGCATGGCATGAATCATCTCTTTTCTTCTGGCAGGGGATTCACAATTGAACTTCCAGAAGAATGGTTGAAGATTGAGAGTTCTTATTTTTGCATCTAAGGGAGGTCTCGAAGACTCACCTTCTTCAAAGTAGCTATGTTTTTCAACATCTTCAATCCTATCCATACCTATTTGAAATATTTTATTAGCTATGCTTTCTGCTTCTATTTTCTTTTTTGCTTTATCTTTTATAGCCTCTTCCTTTTGAATTTTGGCCACATTAGTCTAACTCAGGGGATCAGATACAAAGGTTGATGAAGGGAGATTCCCTAAGGGATTTTGGATAGAGTTATCTTAAATTTTATTTAGGATATCAGGACGAAGGATAATATGGTGTTGTTGGCTAGTTACTTCTCTAATAAAATTGTCTAAACTAGAGGAGGTTTCTATAGCAGCTTCTTTCACCTTGTCTTCAATAGATTAGATTTCAGATTTTACTTCATCTTGTCCTTGATAAATTTTTTTATTGCTTTGGATTATCTCATCAAGCTTTGTAGTCACTTGAGAATGTTTTTGGTTTAGAATATCAACATCATGATCAACTTTTTGAATTACTTAATTTTTGCTAGTAGTGGTATTTGCATCTAAAGATTTGAGGGCTTTAGTGAAATCACCTCTCTGATATAGTTATATACTTTATAGCATATTGGAGACTTGCTCTAAAATCGTTTGGATACTAGAGATTTTAGAGTTTGGACATTTGGTAGCAACATTATTCCAATTCATTAGCCTGACTTCAGTTGGTTGCTCAAGACTTTTATCTGCAGTCCTTAGATAATACATCTGTGCTCTGGTCTTACCATCAAGGGAATATTGGTTGAAGTCTGATGGTTTTGGGAATCCTTTTTCAGTATAGAATTCATCTCCTAATGGGGTTTTCCAAGTATGGCCCTCATCAGTCTGGGATGTTCCTTCCATGTTAACCTTTCTGACTTGAGACAGTAATTGCTTATTTTTATCAAAAAGATTTTGTATTTCTGTATCCCTTTTGGTCATATGGATTAATGATTGACTAGGCTTACTGAGCATTTTTTTACAATCTAGGCAATAATAAGATTCAATCTGAGGATCATGGACCTTTTGGGTATGAAGACATGGAGTTAGAGGTGTGGAGACTTAGTCATTAAATCTGATTACAAATTTATCTGGTAAATCTTTTACTGAGGTAGCCATAGATAGAGATCGTTTGGGTTGTTGAATGAAATTAGTGTCAACAATCCATTTTCTTGGAAACTTTAAGTTAGACCAAGAGATAGCTTCTGGAGGGAGAATTTGGTTGTTTGGTGTGGCTCGACTCACCATGATTTTGCCTTGTGTGAGGGAATGCTTAACAATAGGATAAAGCATATTGGTTAAGTGATACATGAAATTATATTGAATATCCAGAGGACAAGAACCAGAAATCTTATGTAAACCTGAAGTTTGAAGAAAGAGTTTAAAGATTTTATTGAAATTTGCTTCTTGATGGATAACAACGAGATAATTGGGATATACTGTGGTATAGATAGGACCATCATGCAAGCCAATTTGAATAGCAGACTATAAAAAGGAAGAGAATGACATATGTCTATTGTCTAAGAGGTAGGCAAGCAGACTGACATTGAGACCATGACGGAAAAGAGGATGGACACAAATAGAAATAGCTCCTATATGAAGAAACCTATACTTCTGCTAAGAACAAAGCTGGACAATTGTTTTATCATCAAATAGTTGCAAATAATATTTATTTTGATTAGTTTTTTTAACTTGAAAAACATTTTTAGAAATATTAATATTGGTCTTAGCAATAAGATGAAAGGGAGAAAGCTTATCATAGACATCAGTAGGCTTTAAACTGGGTAGAGTCTAACCTGGACTAGGATTGGATTCTTCAATCTCTATAGTAGTATCATTTATAGAGCACTAAGAGAATTTACATAAAGTACAGACTTCAGATGTACCTGAATTTTCTCCTAATAGTTGATCCAGAGCTTCCATTAGACTTCTTAACTTTGGTGCTTAATCGGATCCACAAATGCCTATCCACGGCTCAAAGGACCTCACCACTTCCCTATTTTGAAAAGACAAACTGAATGCAATACCAGATCGAATAAACTAGAAGATATTCAGACAACAAAGAAGTTATACTATAAAAGAGAAGACCAACCTCAAAATTATCGATTACTTGTGTTAATTCCTTGACTATATTATGCCTACAATTCCATCTCACAGTTCTGATGTGCAGATACCTCCTTCATAGGTTCGTAATATTTTCATTGCATTATGAATACCTTTCTCTATCAAATTTAAACTCCATGTAGAACAAAACCATCAATGAAACCTACACGCAACATTACGACCGGCTATTCCTGTAGCTGCTTTATGGAGATGGATGACAATTTCACATCAGGCACTCTTTCCACCTACTCCACCAGGATACATCCTTTAGATTCCTTCTGCCTTATATCTAGATCACATGGATGAGGATGAAGGTCCCAATTCTTTGTATTCACCATCAGGTGATTATGATTTTGCTGATGATGACTAATCACAAGGTCTATCTGTGAAGTGAATATGGGCACAATATCCCTAGTCATAATTTGATAGTGGACCTACCCACTTGTAAAAGGTGGTATTTTGTCAGCTGTGTCGACAAAATTTGTGTATAGTCAGTGTGTGGTGGGCCCATAACCCACTTTTGTTTGCATCTTTTGTCTAAGCCATTGATTTCACCACTTGGTGATATTCGTTGATCTCTTGATATTTTGTCTATAAATATGGGAGATCACATAAGGTATTGGCATTCGCATTCGGCTTGTGTCTTAGAGTCTAGAATGATCTTAAGTCCATTAAGATATCAAAAGACTATTATGTCAAAGTTGTGTTATCTTTGTAATATTTGCTATACATTATAATATATGTAGTAAGAGTTTGAGGCGTGTTAAGATGCTTCTAAAGATTCTTGTGTTATGAATTATGATCCTGTGTAAAATGGTATCAGAGCCATGTTGAGATTTGTCTTCTCTTTTATAGTATATCTTCTTTGTTGTCTGAATATCTTCTAGTTTATTTGATCTGGTATCGCATTCAGTTTGTCTTCTAAAAATAGTTAAGTCGTGAGGTCCTTTGAGCTGTCGATAGGCATTTGTGGATCTGATTAAGTACCAAAGTTAAGAAGTCTAATGGAAGCTCTAGATCGACTCTCGGGAGACAATTCAATTACATCTGAAGTTTGTACTTTATCTAAATTCTCTCAGTGATCTATAAATGATAATACTATAGAGATTGAAGAATCTAATCCTAGTCTAGGTTGGACTCTACCCAGTTTCAAGCCTACTGATGTCTATGATCAGCTTTCTCCCTTTCATCTGATTGCTAAGACCAATATTAAGATTTCTGAAAATGTTTTGCAAGTTAAAACAACTGATCAAAATAAATATTATTTTCGACTATTTGATGTTAGAACAATTGTCCAGCTTCGTTCTCAGTAGAAGTATAAGTTTCTTCATATATTAGCTATTTCTATTGGCGTCCATCCTCTTTTCCATCATGGTCTCAATGTTATTATGCTTGCCTACCTTGTAGACAATAGACATATGTCATTCTCTTCTTATTTACAGTATGCTATTCAAATTGGCTTGCATGATGGTCCTATCTATACCACAATATATCCCAATTATCTTGTTGTTATCCATCAAGAAACCAATTTCAATAAAATCTTTAAACTCTTTCTTCAAACATCAGGTTTACATATGATTGCTGGTTCTTGTCCTCTGTATCTTCAATATAAAGTCATGTATCACTTAACCAATACACTTTATCCTAATGTTAAGCATTCCCCCATGCAAGGCCAAAACATGGTGAGTCGAGCCAGACCAAATAACCAAATTCTCCCTGTAGAAGCTATCTCTTGGTCTGACGTAAAGTTTCTAAGAAAATGGATTGTTGACATTGATTTCATTTAACAACCTAGATGATCTCTATCTATGGCTACCTCAGTAAAAGATTTACCAGATAAATCTATAATCAGATTTAATGACTCAGTCTCCACACCTCTAACTCCATGTCTTCATACCTAAAAGGTCCATGATCCTCAGACTGACTCTTATTATTGCATGGATTGTAAAAACATCCTCAGTAAGCCTAGTCAATCATTAATCCATATCACCAAAAGGGATACAGAAATCCAAAAGATTTTTGATAGAAATAAGCAATTACTGTCTCAAGTTAGAAAGGTTAATATGGAAGGAACATCCCAGACTAATGAGGGCCATACATGGAAAACCCCATTAGGAGATGAATCCTATACTAAAAAAGGATTCCCAAAACCATCAAATTTCAACCAATATTCCCCTAAGGGTAAGACCAGAGCACAGATGTATTATCTCAGGACTACATATAAAAGTCTTGAGAAACCAACTGAAGTCAGGCTAATGAATTGGAATAATGTTGCTACCAAATGTCTAAACTCTAAAATCCCTAGTATCCAAAAGAGTTTAGAGCAAGTTTCCAATATCCTAAAAAACATAGAACTATATCAGAGAGGTGATATCACTAAATCCCTCAAAGCTATAGGTACAAATACTAGTACTAGCAAAAATTAGGTAATTCAAAAAGTTGATCATGAAGTTGGTATTCTAAAATAGCAACATTCTCAGGTGACTACAAAGCTTGATGAGATAATCCAAAGCAAAAAAGAAATTTCTCAAGGACAAGATGAAGAAAAATCTGAAATATCATTTATTGAAGACAAGGTGAAAGAAGCCGCTATAGAAACCTCCTCTAGTTTAGACAGTCTTACTAAAGAAGTAACCAGCCAGAAACACCATATTGTCCTTCTTCCTGATATCCTAAAGAAAATGTCAAATAACTCTATCATATATTCCTTAGGGAATCTCCCTTTGTCAACCTCTATATCTGATCCCCTGAGTTGGACTAATGTGGCCAGAATTCAAAAGGAAGAGGCTATAAAAGATAAAGTAAAAAAGAAAATAGAAGCAGAAAGCATAGCTGATAAAATATTTAAAATAGGTATGGATAAGATTGAAGATGTTGAAAAACATATCTACTTTGAAGAAGGTGAGTCTTCTAGACGTCCCTTAGATGCACAAATAAGAACTCTCAATCTTCAACCATTCTTCTGGAAGTTCAATTGTGAATCCCCTGCCAGAAGAAAAGAGATGATTCATGCCATGCTCTCATGGGCTAGTGTTCAAACGTTTGGCCTAAAAAAGAATCCTACTGGTGTTGCCCAACAAATAATGAATGGATTTATAGGAAATATTAAAGATTGGTGGGATGGTTGTGGTCTGTAATTTCAACAAGGAATCACTCATCATGCAAAACCTATTCCTGCACTTTGCCAAGCCTTATATTCCAAATTTGTTGGTGTTATTGATAATGAAAAGGAATCTAACAAAGCCAAGTTCCTACGAGCTCATTTACGTGACATGACACAACTTGATGAATATATGTGTCATATAGAGAACCTACTATATGCCTCTGGAGAAATGTTTAATCCTACTTATAAAATCAGGTATATAGAATCATTCCCTCAATATTTTGCTGATAAAATAAAGCTGCCATGGGTGATGATCTAGGAACAATGTCATTTGGTCACATCAATCAGAACATTAGAGCAGTAAATGAAAAGTTGCGTGTTGAGCATAAAACTCATAAATAAACAATGTTGTTTCACAAACAACTTGGTTTAAAGTTCTACAACACAATTGATGATCATTTTGGTTGTACTGATATTAATCAGCATAGAAAATATCAAAGGAAGAAAAATAAAAAGGTGTGTTCTCATGCCTGTAAATGTTATTCTATAAATAATAATGACACTGGTTCAAATAGAGAAAGTTTAAAGGTCGACAGTTTAGAAGAAAAAAGATATTTATAAAAAGGAAACATGGCTTCCAGAAAGCCTCTGTTAAGTGTTTCTTGTGCAATGGAAATCACTATGCCAAAAAATTTCCACAAAAGGAGAAAAATTCAAAGAAAGTCAATTTCCTTCAGAGTTATAATTTAGATGAAGACGAATATGTTTTGATTTCTGATGATGAAGCTCACTATGACTCAGATATTTCATGGGAAGCAGAGTCATCCTTAGAACCAGACCAAAACCAAGTAAATATGAATTTTGAAGAATACAGTTCAGATTGTGAATCCTCTGATTTTGATTCAAAAATTGGTTTTCAAATTCATATGCCATCTCAATTTGCATATAGTTTATGTTTATCTCAAAAACTGACATATTTGAAAGAAAAATATAATAACACTCCTGCTTATATGGTGTTTGAGAAAATGTTTCTGCAGCAGCAAATTGCTAACATAGAAGAATGTTATTCTTTGCATGTCTCAGCAGCAGTAGTAGAAAAAAATGTTATCTAAATAATTCTCTATGAAAATATCAGAGCCTTCACCACTAGCAAAATTTCTGGATATTCATGCTTCCTATCAGCTTGACACCTATGAAAGGAGGTAGTGGAGAACAAAGCGCATTGCTTTGTTACAGACTTTCCTGGCTAGAGCCCAAGATGAGCTACAACAACTCTTGAAAGAAGAAGCTCAAGATGATGAAAAATAACAGCACTTTGAAGAAGAATTGATTCAAATTGTAGATATATTTCTAGGAGAAACCATCTACAAATATGGACATCACCATCCATCAGGTAACTGTTCACATCAATAATAATCTTATGTGTGAACTAAGTATTAAATGGAATGGATTTAGATCCTACAGTTGAGATGTTTTTCTTGATATTGGTGCTAATATCTCTTTGGCAAGATATCATTTTATTCCTCAAGATATGTGGCAAAATGATTTCCACAGACTTACATTCAATACCAAGACGTCATCTCAGAACTCTCTGCTAAAGTTCCAATAGTTTTAGGAGATTCTGTGTATGAATTTAAATTTTTTCAACATGAAATGCCAATGTTCGATATGATGATATAGTTTGATAATTTGTGCAGTTTTTATCCAATTACTATTCAGCCTCATGAAGTAATCTTGGCACAAAAATACTCTCTCTACAAGAAGAGTAAGTATGAATGTAAGATCCCACTGAAAGGAAAAACTAAAAAAGAAGTCAATAACCAGTGGCTACATAAAAAAATCAATCGCTACAAATCTGCTATTGAACCTGTGCTTGAAAATATTTTGCAAGATTGTTGTTCCAAAAATCCTCTAGCTTTCCAACACCGTAAGGTTCATGTCTGTCAGATTGATTTGAAATTTATCACTAACAAAGATGGTTCACAGGTTGAGCTGCACTTCAAGGCACACCATTCATGAATGTCACCCTCTCTCTGAGAAGAATGCTTTCAATAAATCCAACAGTTGAAAGAACAAGGGCTGATTCGTGTCTCTCATAGTCTGTGCGGATGTGAAGCATTCTATGTCAACAAAAGAAGCGAATAGGTCAGAGGTAAGAAAAAGTTGGTTATCAACTACATTTCTCTCAATAAATATGTTGTACCAGTCCAGAATCCTATTCCATCTAAAGATGAAATTTTACAAAGGATATCTGGAAGTAAGATCTATAATAAATTTGATTTGAAATCTGGATTTTGGCAAATCCAAGTCACAGAACCTGATAGCTACAAGACTGATTTTGTAAGTCCATTTTTTCAGTATGAATGGAATGTGCTTCTATTTGCTTTAAAAAATATGCCCAGTATCTTTTAGGAAATGATGAACAAAATTTTCTCTAGCTATGGAAAATTCATAATTGTGTACATTGATGACATTCTAGTTTTCAGCAGAACTCCCAAGCAACACATAGAGCATTTGGAACAATTCTATAAAATTGTTTATGATAATGGTCTGGACCTCTTATCCGAAAAGATGGAAAATTTTAAGGATGAGATTGAATTCCTTGGTGTAATCATTAAGTCAGGTGAAGTTTCTATCTAGAATCATGTTCTCAAAAATATTCAGAATTTTCTTGATATTTTAGGTGAAAAGAAAATGTTACAGTGCTTTCTAGGCTATATATATTATATTGTTGGTCATTATTATAATGTGGCACAAGATAGAATTTTTCTAAGTAAAAGGTTATCCAAAAATGTCCCTGCATGGAATGAAGAGATGACTCAGGAAGTTCAGTGAATTAAAACAAAATGTGTTGATATTCCTCCTCTACAGCTCCCAGGTAATGGTCTAAAAATAATTGAAACAGATGCTTCTGATTTACATTGGGGAGTTGTGTTGAAAGAAAGGTTGTCTGATGGTACTGAAATACCTTGCAAATTTAACTCAGGAAATTTTAAGAATGCTCAGAAAAATTACCATTCTACTCATAAGGAGATTCTTTCAGTAATAAAGGTAATTTAGGCATTCATGTTTTTTATCAGGTCTAAAAAATTCATTGTTAGATCTAATCTAAAGAATTTCATGACTATTCTTAATTCTACAGATAATTTAAGGAAAGACTCTCTAAGTCACCTCATTCGATGGGCAACCTATCTTGCTGATTTCGATTTCATAGTCGAACATATTGTAAGTAAAAAGAACTATCTTGCAGATTTCATGACCAGTGAATACCATACAAGTTCAAATAAAATAGTCATGATTATAACAACAGAAGTTCATGATGAATTTCATGAACATTTGTGGAGATCTACTCCATCCATCACCACTCATTTATTCGATGAGATCATTTTTTTGAAGACTCAGTCTTATGAAGCAACAGATCATTTAACGTTCTAAATCTTGCCTAGACAACCCATTTTGCTGAGATAGATAAGTCAAATTCTAGTTTGACAATAATTATGTACAGAGATGGTGATAATCCTAAACTCACTGGTAAAAATAATCATTTGAAAAGATTACCCTATCGTCAAGACACTAAGTTTCATTTCCAATGGTCTACCTTTTGGCCATCTTTCAATCCAGGAAATGAAAACTTTTGGGAATCTGGTGAAATTCCCGATTACTTGTTTGAATTCCTTGACTATATTATGCCTAAAATTCCATCTCATAGTTTTGATGAGAAGATGCCTCCTTCACAAGTTCATAATATTTTCATTGCATTATGAATCCCTTTCTCTGTCAAATTTGAACTCCATGTAGTACAAAACCATCAAAGAAACCTAGACGTAACATTACGACTAGTTGTTCCTATAGCTACTTTATGGAGACGGATGATAATTTCACATCAGGTACTCTTTCCACCTACTCCACCAGGACACATCCTTCAGATTATTTTTGCCTTATATCTAGATCACATGGATGAGGATGAGGGTCCCAATTCTCTGTATTCAACATCAAGTGATTATGAGTTTGTTGATGATGACTAATCACGAGGTCTGTCCATGATCATGAATATTGGCACATTATCCCTAGTCATAATTTGTTAGTGGACCTACCCACTTGTTAAGGGAAATATTTTTTTGGCCATGTCGACAAACTTTGTGTGTAGTCGGTGGATGGTGGGCCCATAACCCACTTTTGTTCGCATCTTTTGTCTAAGCCGTTGATTGCACCACTTGGTGATATATGTTGATCTCTTGATATTTTGTCTATAAATATGGGAGATCACATAAGGTATTAGCATTCACATTCAGCTTGTGTCTTAGAGTCTAGAATGATCTCAAGTCCATTAAGATATCAAAAGACTATTTTGTCAAAACTGTGTTATCTTTGTAATCTTTGCTATATATTATAATATATGTAGTAAGAGTTTGAGGCATGTTAAGATGCTTGTGAATATTATTGTGTTATGAGTTATGATCCTATGTAAAATTGTATCATATCCATGTTGAGATTGGTCTTCTCTTTAATAGTATAACTTCTTTGTTGTCTAAATATCTTCTAGTTTATTCGATCTGGTATCACGTTGAGTTTGCATTCTAAAAATAGGGAAGTGGCGAGGTCCTTTTAGCTGTGGATAGGTTTTTGTGGATCCGATTAAGTAATGAAGTTAATAAGTCTAATGGAAGCTCTAGATCGACTCTCAAGAGATAATTTAGGTACATCTAAAGTTTGTACTTTATCTAAATTCTCTCAATGCTTTGTAAATGATACTACTATAGAGATTAAAGAATCCAATCCTAGTCTAGGTTGGACTCTACCTAGTTTAAAGCCTACTAATGTCTATGATAAGCTTTCTCCCTTTCTTTTGATTGCTAAGACCAATATTAATATTTCTAAAAATGTTTTGCAATTTAAAACAACTGATCAAAATAAATATTATTTGCAACTATTTGATGATAAAACAATTGTTCAGCTTCATTCTCAGTAGAAGTATAAGTTTCTTCATATAGGAGCTATTTCTATTGGCATCGATCCTCTTTTCCATCATGGTCTCAATGTCAGTCTACTTGCCTACCTCTTAGACAATAGACATATGTCATTCTCTTCCTGTTTACAGTTTGATATTCAAAATGGCTTGCATGATGGTCTTATCTATAACACAATATATCCCAATTATCTCGTTTCTATCCATCAAGAAGCCAATTTCAATAAAATCTTTAAAATCTTTCTTCAAACTTTCAATTTACATATGATTGCTAGTTCTTGTCCTCTAGCTATTCAATATAAATTCATGTATTGGTTAACCAATACGCTTTATGCTGCTATTAAGCATTCCCCCATGCAAGGCCAAAGCGTGGTGACTCGAGCCACACCAAACAGCGAAATTCTCCCTGCAGAAGCTATCTCTTGGTCTGACATAAAGTTTCCTAGAAAATGGATTGTTGAAACTAATTTCATTCAAAAACCTAGATGATCTCTATCTATGGCTACCTCAGTAAAAGATTTAGCAAATAAATATATAATCAGATTTAATGACTAAGTCTCCACACCTCCAACTCCATGTTTTCATACCCAAAAGGTCCATGATCCTCAAATTGACTCTTATTATTGCCTGGACTATAAAATCATCCTCAGTAAGCCTAGTTAATCATTAATCCATATGACCAAAAGGGATACAAAAATCCAAAAGCTTTTTGATATAAATAAGCAATTACTGTCTCAAGTTAGAAAGGTTAACATGGAAGGAACATCCCAAACTGATGAGGGCCATACTTGGAAAACCCCACTAGGAGATGAATCCTATACTGAACAAGGATTCCCAAAACCATTAGACTTCAACCAATGTTCCCCTGATGGTAAGACCAGAGCACAGATGTATTATCTAAGGACTGCAAATAAAAGTCTTGAGCAACCAACTAAAGTCAAGCTAATGAATTGGAATAATGTTGATACCAAATGTCTAAACTCTAAAATCTCTTGAATCAAAACAAGTTTAGAGCAAGTCTCCAATATGCTAAAAAGCATATAACTATATCAGAGATGTGATATCACTAAATCCCTCAAAGCTTTAGATGAAAATACCACTACTAGAAAAAATCAAGTAATTCAAAAAGTTCATCATGGAGTTGGTATTCTAAAACATCAACATTCCCGGGTGACTACAAAGCCTGATGAGATAATCCAAAACAATAAATAAATTTCTCAAGGACATGATGAAGTAAAATCTAAAATCTCATCCATTGAAGACAACGTGAAATAAGCCGCTATAGAAACCTCCTCTAGTTTAGATAATCTTAATAGAGAAGTAACCAGCCAACAACACCATATTGTATTTCTTCTTGATATCCTACAGAAAATGTCAGATAACTCTATCCAAAATCCCTTAGTGAATCTCCCTTTGTCAACCTCTGTATCTGATCCCCTGAGTTGGACTAATGAGGCTAGAATTCAAAAGGAAGAGGCTATAAAAGATAAAGAAAAAAAGAAAACAGAAGTAGAAAGCATAGCTGATAAAATCTTTCAAATAGGTATGGCTAAGATTGAAGATGCTATAAAAAAACCTACTTTGAACAAGGTGAGTCTTATAGAAATCCCTTAGATGTAAAAATAAGAACTCTCAATCTTGAAACATTGTTCTGGAAGTTCAATTGTTAATCCCCTGCCAAAAGAAAAGAGATGATTCATGCCATGCTCTCATGGGCTAGTGTTCAAATCTTTGGCCTAAAAAAGGATCCTACTAGTGTTGCCCAACAAATAGTGAATGGATTTATAGGCAATATTAAATATTGGTGGATGGTTGTGGTCTGCAATTTCAACAAGGAATCACTCATCATGTAGAACTTGTTCCTGCACTTTGCCAAGCCTTATATTCAAAATTTGTTGGTGTTATTGATAATGAAAAGGAATCTAACAAAGCCAAGTTCCTGTGAGCTTAGTTATGTGACATGACATGACTTGATGAATATATGTGTCATATGGAGAACCTACTATATGCCTCTATAGAAATTTTTAATCCTGCTTATAAAATCAGGTATATAGAATCATTCCCTCAATATTCTGCTGATATATATAAAGATGCCATGGGTGATGATCTAGAAATAATGTCATTTGTTCGCATGAATCAGAACATTAGAGCAGTAAATGAAAAGTTGTGTGTTGAGCATAAAAATCATAAAGAAACAATGTTGCTTCACAAACAATTTTGTTTAAAGTTTTGCAACACAATTGATGATCATTTTGGTTGTACTGATATTAATCAGTATAGAAAATATGAAAGGAAGAAAAAGAAAAAGGTGTGTTCTCATGCTTGTAAATGTTCTTCTAGAAAGAATAATGACAGTTGGCTCAAATAGAGAAAGTTTAAAGGTCAATAATTTAGAAGAAAAAAGATATTTAGAAAAAGGAAACATGGCTTCCAGAAAGCCTCTATTAAGTGTTTCTTATGCAATGGAAATCACTATGCCAACAAATGTCCACAAAAGGAGAAAAATTCAAAGAAAGTCAATTTCCTTCATAGTTATAATTTAGATTAAGATGAATATGTTTTGATTTTTGATGATGAAGATCACTATGACTCAGATATTCCATGGGAAGCATAGTCGTCCTCAGAACCAAAATAGAACCAAGCAAATATGAATTTTGAAGAATACAGTTCAGATTCTAAATCCTCTTATTTTGATTCAAAAATTGGTTTTCAAATTCATGTGCTGTCTCAGTTTGTAGATAGTTTAAGTTTATCTCAAAAGCTGACATATTTGAAATAAAAATATTATAACACTTCTGCTTATATGGTGTCTGAGAAAATGTTTTTGTAGAAGCAAATTGCTAATAGTGAAAAATGTTATTCTTTGCATTTGTCTCAGCAGTAGCAATAGAAAGAAATGTTATCTAAACAATTCTCTATGAAAATCTTAGAGCCTTCACCACCAGCAAAAGTTCCAGATATTCAAGCTGCCTATCAGCCTGACACCTATGAAAGGAGGCAATGGAGAACAAAGCCATTGCTTTGTTATAGACTTTCTTGGCTAGAGCCCAAGATGAGCTACAACAACTCTTGAAAGAAGAATCTCAAGATGATGAAAAAGAACAGCTCTTTGAAGAAGAATTGATTCAAATTGTAGATAGATTTCCAAGAGAAACCTCTACAAATATGGATGATAGCATCCATCAGGTACCTGTTCACATCACTAATAATCCTATGTGTGAACTAAGTTTTAAATGGAATGGATTTAGATCCTACAGTTTGGATGTTTTGATTGATACTAGTGCTGATATATCTTTGGCAAGATATCATTCTATTCCTCAAGATATGTGACAAAATGACTTCCACAAACTTACATTCAATACCAAGATAGCCATCTCAAAACTCTCTACTAAATTTTCAATAGTTTTAGGAGATTTTGTGTATGAATTTAAAGTTGTTCAACATGAAATGCCAATGTTTGATATGATGATAGGGTCTGATAATTTGTCCAATTTTTATCCAATTACTATTCAGCCCCATGAAGTAATCTTGGCACAAAAATACTCTCTTTATAAGAAGAGTAAGTATGAATGTAAGATCCCATTGAAAGGAAATTAAAAAAGAAGTCAATAACCAATGGCTGCATCAAAAAATCAATCTCTACCAATCTATTATTGAACCTATGCTTTCAAAGATTTTGCAAGATTGTTGTTCTAAAAATCTGCTAGCTTTCCAACATCGTAAGGTTCATGTTTGTCAGATTGATTTGAAATTTATAACTAAAAAAGATGGTACACATGTTGAGTTGCACTTTAAGGCACACCATTCAGGAATGTCCTTGTCTCTCTGAGAAGAATGTTTTCAATAAATCCAGCAGTTGAAAGGACAAGGGCTGATTCATGACTCTCATAGTCCATGGGGATGTGAGGCATTCTATGTTAACAAAAGAAGTGAATAGGTCAGGGATAAGAAAAGGTTGGTTATCAACATCGAGCCACACCAAATAGTGAAATTCTCCCTATAGATGTTAGCTCTTGGTCTGACTTAAAGTTTCCTAGGAAATGGATTATTGACAATGATTTCATTCAACAACCCAGATGATTTCTATCTATGGATACCTCAGTAAAAGATTTACCAGATAAATCTATAATCAGATTTAATAACTCAGTCTCCACACCTCCAACTCCATGTCTTCATACCCAAAAGGTCCATGATCCTCAGATTGACTCTTATTATTTCCTAGATTGTAAAATCATCCTCAACAAGCCTAGTCAATCATTAATCCATATGACCAAAAGAGATACAAAAATTTGAAAGATTTTTTATAGAAAAAAGCAATTACTGTCTCACATCAAAAAGGTTAACATGGAAGGAACAACCCAGATTGATGAGGGCCATACTTGGAAAACCCCACTAGGAGATGAATCCTATACTGAAAAAGGATTCCCAAAACCATCAGACTTCAACCAATATTCCCCTGATGGTAAGACCAGAGCACAGATGTATTATCTAAGGAATGCAGATAAAAGTCTTAAGAAAACAACTGAAGTCAGGCTAATGAATTGGAATAATGTTGCTACCAAATGTCTAAACTCTAAAATCTCTAGTATCCAAACAAGTTTAGATCAAGTCTCCAACATGCTAAAAATCACAGAACTATATCAGAGAGGTGATATGACTAAAGCCCTCAAAGATTTAGATGCAAATACCACTACTAGCAAAAATATAGTAATTCAAAAAGTTGATCATGAAGTTGGTATTCTAAAACAAAAACATTCTCAGGTGACTACAAAGCTTGATGAGGTAATCCAAAGAAATAAGGAAATTTCTCAAGGACAAGATGAATTAAAATCTAAAATCTCATCCCTTGAAGACAAGGTGAAAGAAGATGATATAGAAACCTCCTCTAGTTTAGACAGTCTTACTAGAGAAGTAACTAGCTAGCAACACCATATTGTCCTTCTCCCTGATATCCTATAGAAAATGTTAGATAACTCTGTTCAAAATCCCTTAGGGAATCTCCCTTAATCAACCTCTATATCTGATCCCCTGAGTTGGACTAATGTGACCAGAATTCAAAAGGAAGAGGCTATGAAAGATAAAGCAAAAAGGAAAATAGAAGTAGAAAGCATAGCTGATAAAATCTTTCAAATAGGTATGGATAAGATTGAAGATGTTGAAAAACATAGCTACTTTGAAGAAGGTGAGTCTTCCAGACCTCCCTTAGATGAACAAATAAGAACTCTCAATCTTCAACCATTCTTCTGGAAGTTCAATTGTGAATCTGCTGCCAGAAGAAAAGAGATGATTCATGCCATGCTCTCATGGGCTAGTGTTCAAATGTTTGGCGTAAAAAGGGATCCTACTATTGTTGCCCAAAAAATAGTGAATGTATTTATAGGAAATATTAAAGATTGGTGGGATGGTTGTGGTCTGCAATTTCAACAAGGAATCACTCATCAAGCAGAACCCATTCCTGCACATTGCCAAGCCTTATATTCAAAATTTGTTGGTGTTATTGATAGTTAAAAGGAATATAACAAAGCCAAGTTCTTGCGAGCTCAGTTATGTGACATGCTACGATTTGATGAATATATGTGTCATATGGAGAACCTACTATATGCCTCTTGAGAAATGTTTATCCTGCTTATAAAATTAGGTATATAGAATCATTCCCTCAATATTTTGTTGATAAATATAAAGCTTCCATGGGTGATGATCTAGCAACAATGTCATTTGGTCACATCAATCAGAACATTAAAGTAGTAAATGAAAAGTTGTGTGTTGAGCATAAAACTCATAAAGAAATAATGTTGTTTCACAAACAACATGGTTTAAAGTTTTGCAACACAATTGATGATCATTTTGGTTTTACTGATATTAATCAGTATATAAAATATCAAAGGAAGAAAAATAAAAAGGTGTGTTCTCATGCTTGTAAATGTTATTCTAGAAACAATAACGACACTTGGTTCAAACAGAGAAAGTTTAAAGGTCGACAGTTTAGAAGAAACCATATATTTAGAAAAAGGAAACATGGCTTCCAGAAAGCCTTTGTTAAGTGTTTCTTGTGCAATGGAAATCACTATGCCAACAAATTTCCACAAAAGGAGAAAATTTCAAAGAAAGTCAATTTCCTTCAAAGTTATAATTTAGATGAAGATGAATATGTTTTGATTTTTGATGATGAAGCTCACTATGACTCAAATATTCCATGGGAAGTAGAGTCATCCTCAAAACTAGAATAGAACCAAGTAAATATGAAATTTGAAGAATACAGTTTAGATTTTGAATCCTCTAATTTTCATTTAGAAATTGGTTTTCAAATTCATATGTTGTCTCAGTTTGAAGATAGTTTAAGTTTATCTCAATAGCTTACATATTTGAAAAAAATATATAATAACACTCCTCCTTATATGGTGTCTAAGAAAATGTTTCTGCAGCAGTAACACAGAAAAATGTTATTCTTTGCATTTGTCTCAGTATCAACAGTAGAAAGAAATTTTATCTAAATAATTCTCTATGAAAATCTGATAGCCTTCACCACCATCAAAAGTTCTAGATATTCAGGTTGCCTATCAGCCCGACACCTATGAAAGGAGGAAATAGAGAACAAAGTGCATTGCTCTGTTACAAACTTTTTTGGCTAGATCCCAAGATGAGCTACAACAGCTCTTGAAAGAAGAAGCTCAAGATGATGAAAAAGAATAGCTCTTTGAAGAATAATTGATTCAAATTGCAGATAGTTTTCTAGGAGAAATCTCTACAAATATGGACAACAACATCCATCAGGTAATTGTTCACATCACTAATAATCCTGTGTGTCAACAAAGTATTAAATGGAATGGATTTAGATCTTACAGTTTGGATGTTTTTCTTGATACTGGTGATGATATCTCTTTGGCAAGATACCATTCTATTCATCAATATATGTGGCAAAATGACTTCCATAGACTTACATTCAATACCAAAACAGTCATCTCAGAACTCTCTGCTAAAGTTCCAATAGTTTTAGGAGATTCTATGTATGAATTTAAAGTTGTTCAACATGAAATGCCAATGTTTGATATGATGATAGGGTCTGATAATTTGTCTAATTACTATTCAGCCCCATAAAGTAATCTTGACACAAAAATAATCTCTCTACAAGAAGAGTAAGTATGAATGTAAGATCCCACTAAAAGGAAAAATTAAAAATGAAGTTAATAACCAATGGCTTCATCAAAAAATCAATCTCTACCAATATGCTATTGAACTTGTGCTTGCAAAGATTTTGCAAGATTGTTGTTCTAAAAAACTGCTAGCTTTCCAACACCGTAAGGTTCATGTCTATCAGATTGATTTGAAATTTATCACTAAAAAGCATTAGAACACACCAAAATGATCATCAATTGTGTTGCAGAATTTTAAACCAAGTTGTTTGTGAAACAACATTGTTTCTTTATGAGTTTTACGCTCAACACATAACTTTTCATTTACTACTCTAATGTTCTGATTGATGTGACCAAATGACATTGTTGGTAGATCATCACCCATGTCAGCTTTATATATATGAAGAAAATATTGAGGGAATGATTCTATATACCTGATTTTATAAGCAAGATTAAACATTTCTCTAGAGGCATATAGTAGGTTCTCCATATGACACATATATTCATCAAGTTGTGTCATGTTACATAACTGAGCTCGTAGGAACTAGGCTTTGTTAGATTCCACTGAAATGAAAAATTAAAAATGAAGTCAATAACTAGTGGCTACTTCAAAAAATCAATCTCTGCTAATCTGCTATTAAACCTGTGCTTGCAAATATTTTGCAAGATTGTTGTTCTGAAAATCTGCTAGCTTTCCAACATCGTAAGGTTCATGTCTATCAGATTGATTTGAAATTTATCACTAACAAGCATGAAAACACACCAAAATGATCATCAATTGTGTTGCAGAACTTTAAACCAAGTTGTTTGTGAAACAACATTGTTTCTTTATGAGTTTTACGCTCAACACATAACTTTTCATTTACTACTCTAATTTGCTGATTGATGTGACCAAATGACATTGTTGGTAGATCATCACCCATGGCATCTTTATATTTATCAGCAAAATATTGATGAAATGATTCTATATACCTGATTTTATAAGCAAGATTAAACATTTCTCCAGAGGCATATAGTAGGTTCTCCATATGACACATATATTCATCAAGGTGTGTCATGTCACATAACTGAGCTCGCAGGAACTTGGCTTTGTTAGATTCCTTTTCATTATCAATAACACTAACAAATTCTAAATATAAGGCTTGGTAAAGTGTAGTAATAGGTTCTGCATGATGAGTGATTCCTTGTTGAAATTGCAGACCATAACCATCCCACCAATCTTTAATATTTCCTATAAATCCATTCACTATTTGTTGGGAAACACTAGTAGGATACCTTTTTAGGCCAAACATTTCAACACTAGCCCATGAGAGCATGGCATGAATCATCTCTTTTCTTTTGGTAGGGGATTCACAATTGAACTTCCAGAAGAATGGTTGAAGATTGAGAGTTCTTATTTGTGAATCTAAGGTAGATCTGGAAGACTCGCCTTCTTCAAAGTAGCTATGTTTTTCAACATCTTCAATCTTAGCCATACCTATTTGAAATATTTTATCAGCTATGCTTTCTAGTTCTATTTTCTTTTTAGCTTTATCTTTTATAGCCTCTTCCTTTTGAATTCTAGCCACATTAGTCCAACTCAGGGGATCAGATACAGAGGTTGATGAAGGGAGATTCCCTAAGGGATTTTGGACAGAGTTATTTGACATTTTTTGTAGGATATCAAGAAGAAGGACAATATGGTGTTGCTGGCTGGTTACTTCTCTAGTAAGACTATATAAACTAGAGGAGGTTTCTATAGCGGCTTCTTTACTTCCCAATTCTCCATATTCACCATCAGGTGATTATGAGTTTGTTGATGATGACTAATCATGGGGTCTATTCATGATCATGAATATGGGCACGTTATCCCTAGTCATAATTTGATAGTGGACCTACCCACTTGTTAATGATAGTATTTTGTTGGCCGTGTCGACAAACTTTGTGAATAGTCAGTACATGGTGGGCCCATAACCCACTTTTATTCACATATTTTGTCTAAGTCATTGATTTCACCTCTTGGTGATATTTGTTGATCTCTTGATATTTTGTCTATAAATATGGGAGATCACATGAGGTATCAGCATTCACATTCGGCTTGTGTCTTAGAGTCTAGAATGATCTTATGTCCATTAAGATATCAAAAGACTATTTTGTCAAAGCTGTGTTATCTTTGTAATCTTTGCTATATATTATAATATATGCAGTAAGAGTTTGAGCATCAATCAGAACATTAGAGCAGTAAATGAAAAGTTGTGTGTTGAGCATAAACTCATAAATAAATAATGTTGTTTCACAACGAACTTGGTTTAAAGTTATACAACACATTGATGATCATTTTGGTTGTACTTATAGCCTCTTGTTTCTACTTCTATTTTCTTTTTTGCTTTATCTTTTATAGCCTTTTCCTTGTTTTTACATCTAAGGGAGGTCTGGAAGACTCACCTTCTTCAAAGTAGCTATGTTTTTCAACATCTTCAATCTTAGCCTTAACTATTTGAAAGAATTTAGTAGCTATGCTTTTTGATTCTATTTTCTTTTTTTCTTTATCTTTGATAGCCTCTTCCTTTTGATTTCTAGCCACATTAGTCCAACTCAGGGGATCAGATATAGAGGTTGATGAAGAGAGATTCCCTAAGGGATTTTGGATAGAGTTATCTGACATTTTCTTTAGGATATCAAGAAGAAGGACAATATGGTGTTGCTGGCTAGTTACTTCTTTAGTAAGACTGTCTAAACTAGAGGAGGTTTCTATAGCGGCTTCTTTCACCTTGTCTTCAACGGATGAGATTTTAGATTTTACTTCATCTTGTCCTTGAGCAATTTCTTTATTGCTTTGGATTATCTCATCAAGCTTTGTAGTCACGTGAGAATTTCTTGATTTTTGCTAGTAGTGGTATTTGCATCTAAAGCTTCGAGGGCTTTAGTGATATCGCCTCTCTGATATAGTTCTATGCTTTTTAGCATATTGGAGACTTTTTCTAAACTCGTTTGGATACTAGAGATTTTAGAGTTTAGACATTTGGTAGAAACATTATTCCAATTCATTAGCCTGACTTCAGTTGGTTGCTCAAGACTTTTATCTACAGTCCTTAGATAATACATCTATGCTCTGGTATTACCATCAATGGAATATTTGTTAAAGTTTGATGGTTTTGGGAATCCTTTTTCAGTATAGGATTCATCTCCTAGTGGGGTTTTCCATGTATGGCCCTCATCAGTCTGGGATGTTCCTTCCATGTTAACCTTTCTGACTTGAGACAATAATTACTTATTTCTATCAAAAATCTTTTAGATTTATGTATCCCTTTTGGTCATATGGATTAATGATTGACTAGGCTTGATGAGGATGTTTCTACAATCCAGGCAATAATAAGAGTCAATCTGAGGATCATGGACCTTTTGGGTATGAAGACATGGAGTTGGAGGTGTGGAGACTGAGTCATTAAATCTGATTACAGATTTATCTCGTAAATATTTTAATGAGGTAGCCATAGATATAGATCATCTGGGTTGTTGAATGAAATCAGTGTCAACAATCCATTTTCTAGGAAACTTTAAGTCAGACAAGGAGAGAGCTTCTGCAGGGAGGATTTAGCTGTTTGGTGTGGTTCGACTTACCATGCTTTGGCCTTGCATGGGGGAATGCTTAATAGCAGGATAAAGCATATTGGTTAAGCAATAAATGACTTTATATTGAATATCCAGAGGATAAAAACCAGAAATCATATGTAAACCTGAAGTTTGATGAAAGAGTTTAAAGATTTTCTTGAAATTGGCTTCTTGATGGATAGCAATAGGATAATTGGGATATACTGTGGTATAGATAGGACCATCATGCAAGCCAATTTGAATAGTAGACTATAAACATGAAGAGAATGACATATGTGTATTGTCTAAGATGTAGGCAAGGAGACTGACATTGAGACCACAATGAAAAAGAGGATGGATGCCAATAAAAATAGCTCCTATATGAAGAAACTTATACTTCTGCTGAGAATGAAGTTGAAAAATTGTTTTACCATCAAATAGTTGCAAATAATATATATTTTGATCAGTTGTTTTAGCTTGCAAAACATTATTAGAAATCTTAATATTGGTCTTAGCAATCAGATGAAAGGGAGAAAGTTTATCATATACATCAGTAGGATTTAAACTGGGTAGAGTCCAACCTGGACTAGGATTGGATTCTTCAATCTGTATAATATTATGATTTATAGAGCACTGAGAGAATTCAGATAAAGTACAAACTTCAGATGTACTTGAATTGTCTCCTAAGAGTTGATCCAGAGCTTCCATTAGACTTCTTAACTTTGGTACTTAATCGGATCCACAAACACTTTTCCATGGCTCAAAGGACCTCACCACTTCCCTATTTTTAGAAGACAAACTAAATGAGATACCATATCGAATAAACTAGAAGATATTCTGACAACAAAGAAGTTATACTATAAAAGAGAAGACCAATCTCAACATGGATCTGATACCATTTTACATAGGATCATAATTCATAACACAAGAATCTTCACAAGCATCTTAACATGCCTCAAACTCTTACTGCATATATTATAATATATAGCAAAGATTACAGAGACAAAATAGCTTTGACAAAATATTCTTTTGATATCTTAATGGACTTAAGATCATTCTAGACTCTAAGACACAAGCCGAATGTGAATGCCGATACCTCATGTGATCTCCCATATTTATAGACAAAATATCAAGAGATCAATGCATATCACCAAGCAGTGCAATCAATGGCTTAGAAAAAAGATGCGAACAAAAGTGGGTTATGGGCCCACCACGCACCAACTATACACAAAGTTTGTCAACACGGTCGATAAAATACTACCTTTAATAAGTGGGTAGGTCCACTATCAAATTATGACTAGGGATAACATGCCCATATTCATGATCACAGACAGACCCTGTGATTTGTCATCATTAGCAAAATCATAATCACTTGATGGTGAATACAGAGAATTGGGACCCTCATCCTCATCCATGTCATCTAGATATAAGGTAGAAGGAATCTGAAGGATGTGACCTGGTGGAGTAGGTGGAAAGAGTGCCTAATGTGAAATTGTCATCCATCTCCATAAAGTGGCTACACGAACAACTAGTCGTAATGCTGCGTGTAGGTTTCTTTGATGGTTTTGTACTACATGGAGTTCAAATTTGATGGAGAAAGGGATTGGTAATGAAATGAAAATATTATGAACCTGTGAAGGAGGTATCTGCACATCAGAACTATGAGATGGAATTGTAGGCATAATATAGTCAAGGAATTCAAACAAGTAATCGGGAATTTAACCAAAATCCCAAAAGTTTTCATTTCATGGATTGAAAGATGGCCAAAAGGTATACCATTGGAAATGAAATGTAGTCCCTTGACGATAGGGTAATCTTTTCAAAAGATTATTTTTACCAGTGAGTTTAGGATTATTACCATCTTTTTATAGAATTATTGTCAAACAATAATTTGACTCATCTATCTCATCAAAATGAGTTGTCCAGGCAAGATTTAGAACATTTAAATGATATGCTGCTTCATAAGACTGAGTCTTCAAAAACATGATCTCATTGAATAAATAGGTGGTGATGGATGGAGTAGATCTCCACAACTATTCATGAAATTCATCATGAACTTCTGTTGTTATAATCATGACTATTTTATTTGAACCTATATGGTATTCCTTGGTCATGAAATCTACAAGACAGTTCTTTTTACCTGTAATATATTTGACTGTGAAGTCAAAATCAGCAAGATAGGTTGCCCATTGAATGAGGTGACTTACAGAGCCTTTCTTTAAATTATCTATAGAATTAAGAATACTCATGAAATTCTTTAGATTAGATATAATAATGAATTTTTTAGACTTGATAAAAAACATGAATGCCTGACTTGCCTTTATTATTCCAAGAATCTCTTTATGAGTAGAATGGTAGTTTTTCTGAGCATTTTAAAAACTTCCTGAGGCAAATCTACAAGGTTTTTTAGTACCATCAGACAACCTTTCTTTCAACATAGCTCCCAAATATAAATTAAAAGCATCTATTTCAATTATTTTTAGACCATTACCTGGGAGTTGTAGAGGAGGAAGATCAACACATTTTGTTTTAATTCGATGAACTACCTAAGTCATCTCTTCATTCCATGCAGGGGAATTTCTAGATAATGTTTTATTTAGCAAAATTCTATCTTTTACCACATTGCAATAATGACCAACAATATAATTTATATAGCCTAGAAAGTGCTGTAACATTTTCTTTTCAGCTAAAATATTAGGAAAATTTTGAATATTTTTGAGAACATGATTTTGGATAGAAACTTCACCTGATTTAATGATTACACCAAGGAATTCAATCTCATCCTTAAAATTTTCCATCTTTTTGGCTTAGAGGACAAGACTATTATCATAAACAATTTTATAGAATTGTTCCAAATGCTTTATGTGTTCCTTGGGAGTTCTGCTGAAAACTAGAATGTCATTAATGTACACAATTATGAATTTTCCATAGCTATAGAAAATTTTGTTCATCATTTCTTGAAAGATACTGTGCACAATTTTAAAACCAACTGGAAGCACATTCCTTTCATACTCACCAAATGGAGTTACAAAAATAGTCTTGTATCTATCAGGTTCTGCTACTTGGATTTGCCAAAATCTAGATTTCAAATCAAATTTGCTATAGATATTACTTCCAAAAATCCTTTGTAAAATTTCATGTTTAGATGGAATAGGATGTTGGACTGGTACAACATATTTATTGAGAGGAATGTAGTTGATAACCAACCTTTTATTACCCCTGACCTGTTCGCTTCTTTTTTTGACATAGAATGCCTCACATCCCCACGGACTATGAGAGTCACGAATTAGCCCTTGTTCTTTCAACTGTTGGATTCCTTGAAATCATTCTTCTTGAAGAGAGGGTGACATTATTGAATGGTGTGCCTTGAAGAGTGGCTCAACCTGTGTACCATCTTTGTTAGTGATAAATTTCAAATCAATTTGACAAACATGAACCTTACGGTGTTGGAAAGCTAGCAGATTTTCAGAACAACAATCTTACAAAATATTTGCAAGCACATGTTCAATAGCAGATTGGCAGAGATTATTTTTTGATGCATCCACTGGTTATTGACTTCTTTTTTAATTTTTCCTTTCAGTGGGATCTTACATTCATACTTACTCTTCTTGTAGGGAGAGTATTTTTGTGCCAAGATTACTTCATGGGGCTGAATAGTAATTGGATAAAAACTGGACAAATTATCAGATGCTATCATCATATCAAACATTGGTATTTCATGTTGAAGAACTTTAAATTCATACACAGAATCTCCTAAAACTATTGGAACTTTAGCATAGAGTTTTGAGATGATTGTCTTGGTATTGAATGTAAGTATGTGGAAGTCATTTTGCCACATATCTTGAGGAATAGAATGATATATTGCCAAAGGGATATCAGCACCAGTATCAAGAAAAACATCCAAACTATAGGATCTAAATCCATTTCATTTAATACTTAGTTCACACATAGGATTATTAGTGATGTGAATAGTTACCTTATGGATGCTGCTGTCCATATTTGTAGAGGTTTATCCTGGAAAGCTATCTACAATTTGAATCAATTCTTCTTCAAAGAAATATTATTTTTCATCATCTTGAGATCCTTATTTCAAGATTTTTTGTAGCTCATCTTGGTCTCTAGCTAAGAAAGTCTAAAACAAAGTAATGCGCTTTGTTCTCCATTTCCTCCTTTCATAGGTGTCAGGCTGATAGGCAGGCTGAATATCTAGAACTTTTGCTGGTGGTGAAGGCTCTGAGATTTTCATATAGAATTTTTTAGATAACATTTCTTTCTGCTGCTACTGTTGAGGCAAATGCAAAGAATAACATTTTTCTATGTTAGCAATTTGCTGCTGCAGAAACATTTTCTCAGACACCATATAAGCAGGAGTGTTATTATATTTTTCTTTCAAATATGTCAGCTATTTATATAAACTTAAACTATTTTCAAACTGAGACAACATATGAATTTGAAAACCAATTTCTGAATCAAAATTAGAGGATTCAGAATCTAAACTGTATTCTTCAAAATTCATATTTACTTGGTTTTGTTCTAGTTCTGAGGATGACTCTGCTTCCCATGGAATATCTGAGTCATAGTGAGCTTCATCATCAGAAATCAAAACATATTCATCTTCATCTAAATTATAACTCTGAAGGAAATTAACTTTCTTTGAATTTATCTCCTTTTGTGGACATTTGTTGGCATAGTGATTTCCATTGCACAAGAAACACTTAACAGAGGCTTTCTTGAAGCCATGCTTCTTTTTTCTAAATATATTTTTCTTCTAAACTGTCAACCTTTAAACTTTATCTATTTGAACCAAGTGTCATTATTCTTTCTAGAAGAACATTTACAAGCATGGGAACACACCTTTTTCTTTTTATTCCTTTGATATTTTCTATAATGATTAATATTAGTACAACCAAAATGATCATCAATTGTGTTACAGAACTTTAAACCAAGTTCTTTGTGAAACAACATTGTTTCTTTATGATTTTTATGCTCAACACACAACTTTTCATTTACTGCTCTAATGTTCTGATTGATGCAACCAAATGACATTGTTGCTAGATCATCAACCATGGCAGCTTTATATTTATCAGCAAAATATTGAGGGAATGATTCTATATACCTGATTTTATAAGAAGGATTAAACATTTCTCCCGAGGCATATAGTAGGTACTCCATATGACACATATATTCATCAAGTCATGTCATGTCACATAACTGAGCTCGTAGGAACTTGGTTTTGTTAGATTCCTTTTCATTATCAATAACACCAACAAATTCTGAATATAAGGCTTAGCAAAGTCCATGAACATATTTTACATAATGAGTGATTCCTTGTTGAAATTCTAGAGCACAACCATCCCACCAATCTTTAATATTTCGTTTAAATCCATTCACTATTTGTTGGGCAACACTAGTAGGATCCTTTTTTAGGCCAAACATTTGAACACTAGCCCATGAGAGCATGGCATGAATCATCTCTTTTCTTTTGGCAAGGGATTCACAATTGAACTTCCAGAAGAATGGTTGAAGATTGAGAGTTTTTATTTGTGCATCTAAGGGAGGTCTTGAAGACTCACCTTATTCAAAGTAGCTATGTTTCCAACATCTTCAATCTTAGCCATACCTATTTGAAAGAATTTATCAGCTATGCTTTTTGCTTCTATTTTCTTTCTTGATTTATCTTTTATAGCCTGTTTATTTTGAATTCTGGCCACATTATCCCAACTTAGGGGATCAAATACAGAGGTTGACGAAGGGAGATTCCCTAAGGGATTTTGGACAGAGTTATCTGACATTTTCTGTAGGATATCAGGAAGGACAATATGGTGTTGCTGGCTTGTATAATATATATATATATATATATATATATATATACACATACACATATATGTATATACATACATACACATATATGTATATATATATATACATACACATATATGTATATATATATATACATACACATATATGTATATAGATATATATATATATATATATATATATGTATATATATATATATATATATATGTATATATATATACATATATACATATATACATATATCTATTTATGTATATATATATATATATATACATATATCTATATATATATATACATATATACATATATATGTATATATACATATACATATACACACATACACACACACACACACACACACACACACACACACACACACACACGTATAGACGTACACACACACACACACACACATTTATAAATATATATATATATATATATATATATATATATATATATATATATATATATATATATATATATATATATATATATATATATATATAT
>JARHVA010010306.1:25000-35000 GCA_037957365.1 Torreya grandis | reverse complement strand
GTGACTATATGGATAAATAGTCAAGGATGTTCACATAAACCAAAATGGAGGTTTGAGGTTGATAACATGTTTGTTCAAGTCTAACATATGAGTCTAAGTACCAGTGGCACTTTGAGGATGAAAAATGAGGATTAGTTATTCAATGTTGATTTTGTTACTTATATGTTATGTATACTTATGCCATTATACATAAATCTTGTTCAAATGTTCATAAAGTGAAATACATTCATATATTATGAACTGTTCATCCAGCCTTGATAATAGAAAACTGCTAATGAAGAATGCCATCACCATGTAATTTGTTCACCTCTTTGTAATCAATGTAGATCACGTAAATCATATAGTTGACTTCAATCTAGGTTTGTTGGACTATATGGTATGTTATTATTGGAACTATATGGTTACATTAAAAATTTTGAGATTATCATTTTGGCATGAAGATGGGATCAAACAGAGCTACATGTCAAAAGTTATGGCCTCTAGATGTTTGGCCTCTTTTTCTACATCATTCATCAAAATCATACATTTTTATCCCTAATAAATGTTAAATGGAAAATTTTATATTATTTGAACTTGAATATTGTCAATTATATGTGTGTGTATATATTATTTGGTTTATACAATTTTATATTGATAATCAATTTCACTTGAAAGGGACACATTTACAATGGTTTCAAATTATTTTGAAAAATTGATTAAGTTATAATCATTTTAGATTGTTTATTTATCTTATTCTTAAAAAATATACTTAGCTTTATCACCGAGATTGTGGTCTAATTGTTAAAGTAGATAAATTGCCATAGTGGCAACCCAGGTTCAAATCCCACAATCATTTAGGCAACCCACAATATGGGATATATATTATCAAATTGGTACAATAGAGGTATCGGGGCTAGAACCCTACATGTGTTCTAGATTGGTTGTGGGCCCACGAATCCTACAAATGTCATGTAGTTTCAAAAAATGATACCGAGCTCTTAATTTCAAAATTGGATCAATAGAAAATGTTTATTTATTAAATAAAAAGAACACCACACCCATAATTAAAGGAATACAAACATGAAAATATATATTTACTTAAATTTAATACAATTCAAGAGTAGTAACGCAAGTTTTAAACAAATTCATAGTGTTAAATATGCCCAAGAAGGAAGATATGTCCGCAATCATACTCAAAGTATATGCTATATGTCTGCAAATATACTCAACATATGTCTTTTAAGCATATTAAAATGGGCATAGAAGAGAGTGAAATAATATCATTGGAAGAATCAGCATACAAGTGACTCAAATAATATCATTGAAAGAATAAGGGGAGCTTGAATGAGCGCCATAACACAGTTTAATTAATAAGAAGAAAAAATAGTTAAGAGCTATTGAATCAATTGATAAAATTTCATAAAATATACCTCGGTGATGAAGATGGCTGGAATTTTTCATACATTCAAAGTTGAAATAATAATATGCATCTCAAAAATCACTCAAACAAGTTTTGCACCCATCGTATTTTTATAGTGCTTTACGTATGTATTTCAAAGGGTCATTGTTATAGCGCCGTAATGTTGCCATTGATAAAATGATATTGTTATATTCTATAATTAGTTACGCAAATCGTGGCTTTTTTCTATCTTAGGCTTTATTTTAATTTTTCTATTTAATCGTGTTGTAAAACACACTCAAACATAGAAAAGAAAAAACCTTACTATTATATCAAAAACTACAGATCTACACCCCTGTATACATCTTTTAATACAAACAGCCAAAAAACATTACATTCTTATTTTGAGTCTTAGAATTTACAATCCAGAAACGAAATAAAATGCCAAGAACAAATCCAGAGTAACACATGCTATGACTCTAGATGTGCATAAATCATGCCGAAACAAGCATCACTCCACAATCTTCTCTTCTCCACGTGGAAAAGGCTATATGAAATACAAGCAGCACAAATCTGGTAACAAATGATTAAAAACAAATACATATATACTGATAGACAATATCCAAACTACTTTAGGGAATGATCGAATAAAAGATGCTAAAGTCAGAAAACACACACACATATGTATAAAGTTCTAACAACTTTTGCATGCAGTCACGTTCATCGATTAGTGCTTTCAACAGCATCCACCGTGTCCTATTCCTGGACTATGACCTTCGTCGTGAACCGTGTTGGGTGTTCTTGTTCTAGTATCATCTTTATTTGTTTGCCATCCATCATATATCCTATCCTCCCTACGTGTTGGCCTAATACTTACATCTACCGCCAACACCTTATACCTTTGTATCTTTTTTTGATGAATAACCGAGATCATACTGATCTTGGGTGAAGGAGCAGGGGAAAGATTTTTTATTGGAGCATTGAATGCCTTAGTTCGGCGAGCATCAGACACCAGACTAGCCCAAACAATGGACGAGATAAAAGTCATGAAAGCAACTCCGATTTTCATTTTGCAATAATAAGAGTCTATTCAGATAAGATTATGCGGGGAAAGATATCGAGTACTGCTGTAGCGCTTCTATGGCCAAATAGCTGATGGACATGGAAATCAAGCAGTTGATGTATTTTTTTCAAGAGTCCAACGGACTATATATAGAATTTTTGGGGGCAAACTTGGACCTTTGCTCCTTTGGTATAGGTGGTGCTACTAAGTACAAGACAATGTGGAATCGAGTTGATATTCCAGTTCTTGTATTATTACTATATTGAAGCTTCAATAAGTTTGAAAGACTTAAAGAAAAGAAAGCTTCAAGGAAATAAAATTTGAACTATTGAACCGTTGAACCTTGAACCAACAGAGTTGGAAAGGTTCAACGAGTTCAAAGGTTCAATAACTTAGAAAGACTTAGAAAAATC
The DNA here is from genome assembly GCA_037957365.1 of Torreya grandis. Classification (NCBI taxonomy): domain Eukaryota; kingdom Viridiplantae; phylum Streptophyta; class Pinopsida; order Cupressales; family Taxaceae; genus Torreya; species Torreya grandis. The sequence goes on along the minus strand of JARHVA010010306.1, from coordinate 32,146 downwards.
TAGAGAGTTCAAAGCTTCAAAAAGATCAAAGAGTTAAGATTGAACTTTGAACCATTGAACTTTGAACCATTGAACCATTGAACCTTGAACCAATGTATTTATTTAAAAATCAAGTTTCATTTTAAGACATGACATTTTGTATTATTACTATATTGTTGTTAAATACCTGTACATTTGCAGATGCTTAACAGCCTCAAGAAAATGTCGGCTTCTTTGTATTGTTTGAATATACTCATCAAGTTGCAGGATACTTCAATTTGAAATGAACAAAGCGCTTTATCAGTTAAAAATTGTTCGTTCAATTACAAATTGTTTGTTTTTAAGTTTTAAGTACCAAGAACACATGCGACTGCTAACTACCATGTTCCTTCAAGTACAAATTGTTAATTCCCACGATGTCTCTACATATTTTCTATTCTTTCTTTCTCTGGAAACGCTACCTTCGAAAAGTGATACTACTATGAAACAGTACATAGGGCTCATGATACTATGAAACAGTACATAGTTCAGCTTGAATTTTTTTTATATTTTATGTAAATTGTTTAATCCACTTTCCCAAAAAAAATATGGACTGTAGGCTGAGATTCCCTCCCTTTATTTATTTCTTTAATTTATTTATTTTTGACTCAATTCAGCAAGTCCTGTGGTGTAGAAGAGGCAAATATACTTACTATCGTTAATAAACTGCTTTGAATATTGCAGATACTTAGGGCTCAACACTTGTATATTTTGAGACACTCAAGAATATCAGATTTCAACCTGGGAGGCAGATACTTTGGGCTCAACCGTACTTGTCAAATGAAAGCCTCGCGAGTTAAAATTGAATCCTCTGTTATTTGGCATTTTATGCTATTCGCTGTCAACAGCACATGCATTCTCCCACTGTGTTCTTATTTTAATTCCAGTTTACGTTTTGGCTTTTTGGTTCTTCATTGGGTACGATTCTAGTTTATGTTTTTTATTCATCGTGTTAAGCAGATTTTTATATGAAGATCATTTTAAAATTGGTACTATTTCTTTCAACTAATTCAAAAGTTTATTGTCTGCTTAACATTTTTGTATGTTTTCAGTTTTGTAGTGCCTCACCTAGTTTATTTCCTGCTATTAGTCAAGCTGTTAATTAGGATTGGACGTGCGTATTGTGTTCTATTGTTAGGTAAGCTTGGACTTGCTTATTGTGTCATCATAAATAATTTGACTCGTGCTTTGATTATTGTTGATGTTGTCTTCTTGTTATTTATATTGAATAAAAGAAAAATTAAATTTTATTATTATAAATAAACAAGGATTTAAGTTAAAATCATTTTGATTATATTTTGTTGTTTTATTGGAATATTATGTTATATAAAATTTTTAATTATTTATAAATAATTAATATTAAACTATAGATGATAAAAAAGTTGATAAAGAGAAGCCCTAATTTTATAAAAGAATAATAAAAATCAACTTAACATGCAACAAATCCAATGATAGATGTTTAGTCGTCCGTTAATTGTTAATTATGAAACCAAGTCTAAAGTAATAAGTGGTGTCACGCAAATATTAAGATGTCTATAAAATATTAAATTTATATACAGTTAAATATTTTTATTTAATAAAGTGAAAATGAGAGAAACCATCAAAATGTTAAAGTTGGGTTGTATCTTTAAAAATAGGCTTATAATGAAAGCTGAAAAGCATCTAGTAAGTGAAAATATAGATGAAAGATATAATTTATTACTAATAATAAATGCATGGATAATATGTATGCTTCTATTTGATTAATGAGTATTTGAAGGTTTGTAAGACTGAAAGGGGACCATTCCAAATTAAAGAACATTATTAGATAAATTGAGAAATCAAGAAAATGTATTAGAGAAATTAATTTTGTGTCATAATTATTTAGATGGGAAAGTGTTCATTTAAAGTGAAAAAATAATAAAAGATGTAGACATAGTCATTCATATACGCATCATGCTGAAACGAGTGAAAAGGGAAAAGTAGTCATGCTTGACTACATTAAGAAAGAACCATAAATTAGAGGGATTAACTTAACCATTATGTATTGTTTGTTTTAAGAAAGATCTTAGAACAATCATGGTGGTTTGTTAAGGTGGACACACTTTCCATCTATGAAAATTTCTTTAGTCCAATTTTCATTTATAAAATCTTTTCAATTTATTGTCCAACTTATATAAAGGCTTCAATTTGGTTAAATGAGAAAATCTATGTTCAATCCCAATAATGTTACATCTTAAATAATCTTGTTTGAGTTTCTTTCTTTATATGCATTTTCTAACAAGCCACTAAACTAAGCATGAATGTAAGCCACGATGACACATTATGGTGAGGTTGTAAATGAACAAGAAGGTAGATTTACGGAAATTTTCAAATAAGAGTATGTCACATGAATATGAAAGATATTAATATCATTTTAGAAGGGGAAAAAAAATTAGTGATCTCGACGAATTATGTAAGAAGAATATCAACAACAATGAATCCAAGGAAGAATAATGAGAGAGTAGAATATATAGAGGAAGAACAGGGCTAAGAATAGATGAATAAAGTAGAAGGTACTATCTAGATCCCCAAAATTAAAGGAAAAATGTGATGATGACTAGGTAAACATTAAATCCTGTTTACTCAAAACCTAAAATGTGTGTGTATGTATGTACATACATACATATATAAATGTAACATTTTAAAAAATATTTATAAAAACAAAACTATTCAAGAGAAATTATAAAAATAAGGAAAATATTAAATAAACTTGATTTGTTTAAAATGCCAAGAAAAAATACAAAACAAAACCAAAAAAAAAACATAGAAATTTGAAAATGTAATGGAACTAAGGAAAATTCAATCAAAAAATTCTAACAAATATAAAATTCTTAAAAATAATTGAAAAAACTAGAAAAAAAATATATATATATATATATATATATATATATATATATATATTTTAATTCTTTTTACATTTTTGGTTTTCCTTTTTTTTTCAAAGATTTTAAATTTTTTTAAATTTGCCTTACTCCAATATTTTTTCCTTATTATATTTTTAAAAAAAATTAATATATTTTTAAGAATTTCATTAATTTTTTGAACATTTGATTAAAATTTTCATTTTTTATGTGTATTTTTTATTCGTAACTAATGTACTATGTAGTCATCAGAGGGAGTTAATGGACACTCCAAGGTAACTGAGGTAGATAAAATTGACTTTGAGATTTGTATGAGAAGAACCCAAAACCCATAACTAATTATATTATTTGTGCAACCTTTAAAAAAATTAATTTTTTGTAACTTGAAATAATTTCCCTATTTTTTATTTATATATAAATACTATATTTTTTTCTTTCTTTTTTTCACTATTATTTATATTTTCTTGCTTTCTTAGTTTATCTTAATTTAAATTACTTATTATGAATAGGTATATGTTTTGAATTTGAATAATTAAAGGAGATAAATTATAAGTTAGGGAAGACTCGAAACATTATTAAAAAATTTAAAAAAATTGGGGATATTAAAAAAATTGTAATAAATGTACTAAAAAATAATCTAAAAATGTGAAAATTTGAAAAAAAAAATGATAATTAGATAAGAGAATTTAAGAAAAATAAAAAAATTAATTAATGAAATTAGTGATGGATTAAAGACACCTATTCGACATCTAATGTGATTTTGAGGATGAAATTTTGATTTAGAAATTTTTTATTTTATGGCATAAAGGGACCTTTAAGGTGAATTAATGATATTTTAATTTTTAAAACCAAAGTATTGAAAAAGTATGATTTTAAAAACTATTTCAATTATCGATATTTTTAAAAAATAATCATTATATTGAAGGAGTCAAATTTATCATATTTTGGTGATAAAATGAGAGCCCTAAAAATTCATGATGAACAAAGGACCTTGCCTAAAAAATTATTAAGTATGAATATGTAAATTTTGTTTAGATGCAAATATTTTTGAATAATTTTATTTATCAAAACAAGGACTAAAAAATGATCATTTGGTTGTTGATCCAAAAATGGTTAGTTAAATATAAACTTTCCATTTCAGATTCTTAAGAGAAAATTCTCAATTTCTGATAATTTAAAATGAAAATTGGCTTTAATGATTACAATTCAATATTTTCAAATTGAAAAAGAAAGTACTATAGAGCAAAGATAATCCATAAACAATGTTGAAAATGAAGTTCATGTAAAATTAGGTTGTCTTTGAGTCCATTCAAAGGTTGAACCTTTAGAATAAAATGATGCAAAAATATCATTTTTAAAATAAATTCTCCTAGTTAGGCGATCTCAATTCACAACAAAGTATCTAACGTCCTATAGTAAGTTTGGCTTTAGATCTAGCTTTGACTCTAGCTGTGGATGTTTTTTACTATATCTTTCTTGTCTCTCCCAAATGAGGGACTACACAAGTTAATCATATTTTCTCTCAAAGGTTTGGATAATGGATTTTGAACTGTAAATGCTAATTTGTTAAGATAAACATTCTTTGTCTATGAATGAGGGGATAAAAGTTCCCTATAATGTCTCTTGGAGGTCTGTGAAATGGATCTTGGTCTTTAATTGTTACACTTATAATATAAAACATATATTCTTTGCTTTCTCCTCTTATTTTCCTTTATAATGGGTTTGAATCTTACAATCTTTATTCACTATCTATGATTAAAATAATAAGTGTTTATAGTGTTTCCAAGGTCATTGATTTATGGATTAAGGCCTTGTACCTTTTCTTATGGATATGTATTCAAATCCCATTGGAAAATGTCTCATATTCATTATTTTTATCATGAAATCTCAAAATGAAGGGATAAATATAAATTCATACATTTAGATTGAAAAATATGGCATAGATTATAGTTAGGGATTAAAAATAGGCTAAGTGGGGTGAGGGATTTGATCCCTACTCCAACTCCCATTCATTAGCTCATGAGAAGGAACTTTGGGTTATATTTTTGATATTTATCCCACTTTTTAAAGATAACAAATGGAAGACATTACTTCTAAATAAAAAATTAAAAGATAAAATGGATACTTGCCTTTAATTAATGTATATTTTAATATTCATAAGACTACAATGAGACCATACCACATTAACTAACTATATTAGATAAATTCAAAAATAAATGAAATTATTTTATTTCATAATTATTTTGATTTTACATTCTCTTGGTCTCTTACTTCATCCCTCCCATCGAAATTTCAAATTATATTAGATCCCCCCATGCTATACCCCTTGACAAACTGTGAGATCCAATCATGAATGGAAAATTATTTTGGAGCTATGGAAAAGCTTACTACTATAGATTATGATAAGTGGTTAAGGAATAATCTATCCAAATTTTACATTAATACCAGGTTTAAATCTCTAAGGGATGCAATGGCAAGTGGGAAGCCTACGATATAAATGTTGAGCCCCATATCTTCACCTATAGCAATTAAATATCCTACCTATGTCCCTAGATATAAAAAACCTATTCCAAATCTAGATGTGGATGGTATCAGGGTGCTGATAGGAGAAAATTGTCTCTAGGTGGTGGTGATAGAAGTTAGACCTGAGATTATGGTACTAGCAATAGATTTTCTATTCTATGCCTAGCTAAAACTGAGGTGTTGATAAAGGTGTTCAAATGACCTTCTCTTATTGAAGTAAACTCTATGAATAGGCATGTTCAGAATCCTTTAGTCATAGATAAGTCTATTCCCTCAATGTTGTTTACAAGAGTGTATTAGTGAAAATTTTAGATAAAGAACAAGAGCTCATGAAAACAATAATGACATGTTAGTTTTATAATAATTGGCATTCCCTCCTTGATTTACATGTCTAGATAACAATGAAATGGAAAATATAAATGGAATGTAATTACATATATTCCCCTACACCAAGGGTTTATTTATAGTCATTTTTTATCATTTAGAGGATAGAAACATTATTTTTTACGATTCTATGTGGTTTTGGGATCAAAACATTTTGTTTTTCAAGCCATGGTTTCTAACATTTGATCCATGCAAAGAGACATTTCACATCTAACCAGTTTGGGTAATGTTTCCTTATTACCCTTCAGTTTTGGATAGAATAATTTTTAAAATCCATTGGAAACTCTTTAGTTGATTATGTTTTAGTGGATTCAATTAATTAAGGTTATTACCATTCTAATATTTCATATATTTTGGTTAATCTAAATACTTATGTTGATCTTATTGAGATTATTGAACTGAGGGTTCAAGATCATATTTAGAAATAATATCTCAATTATAGGAATGTTCCATTTCAATGTTGAAATTATTTTGAAACAAGGTAATTGGTCTTATCTTGTCATTCTACTAATTATATAAGTTAATTTTCGTGGTGGAAGGATTCCCTTTAAGAACACAACCTTGTTGGAAGGTACTTTGAGGGGAGTGATTATGAGAAGGATTTAAATGGAGATGAATTTGAGAAGAAGGTGTTAGTCTCCACTTCATTTCAAAATTAAGTTATCCCTAGAGTGTAGGAGGTATATTCAATAACTTCAGATAACATGGAGGTGTTGGATATAGATTGATAAACCTATGATCAATTTATCTCTAAGGAGGTGAACCTAAAGATTGAAATACGAACAGTAAAACTAAAAGAAATAGCCAAGGACAAAATTCAACCCTGTAAATCAATTAAAATTTATATACCATTTTATCAAAAAAATGTAGAAGACAAAGGACAATCAACTGATGTGCAAAAAACTAAAAAAGTTAGAAGAGTTGTGATTGAGCCCAGTAAGACCCTTTACTCATGAAGGCCCAAAAGCAAATGTTTTTCTGAATATGGTTGATAGTTTTAGAAATTTTTTTATCTCATGGGTGGAATTTTCACATAATATTACCTAAATTCAATTAGTGTATATTACAGGAAGGTAACTTTTTTGCTCTTTTGAGGAAGGTGTTAGTCCCATGGCATGCTGTTTTCCATTATCCACTCGAAGAGGCTTTTCATGTTACCGATCATGTTTCTTCCTTATCTCCTTTGTATGAAGTTCTTAGATATGTAAAAGCCATACATTTTACCTAAAAAAAATAATGACTATTTACACGGTAAAGAGTCTATATAAATTATTAATATAATAGAGGAGGATACATACATACTCATTTGTAGACACATCTTGGTGTAACGAGTGATAAG
>JARHVA010010306.1:15000-20000 GCA_037957365.1 Torreya grandis | reverse complement strand
GAATATATATTTAGAAATATATCATGTTCCCTTTATTTATAGATTATATATAGTGATAATTTACTTATATTTATAATAGGTACATAGGAACTCTATCCACGTTGTTGAACTTGATGGGCTTAACCATCATCCCTATGTAATCTAGTGAAGAGAACTTGACAAAATCCTAAAGTTAATTGAGGTAGATTTAACACTCTAATAAGATGGATTGGATACACATGGGGAGGATTTGAACTTATGGTCTTCACATCATGATCCTAATGATTTGAAAAATTAATATAACCTTCTTCATTTGATATGGTTATGACCATAGTAAATCAATGTTATATCCATATCCCATATTTATATTAGATACAAACTTAGAAATGTAAGGAATCAATGTTAATCTTATTACATGTGTAATATGATTAGATCATTTTATTATAACAAAAAGGAATTAGCGGTATTGTGGAACCACCTTTTTCCAATGAACAAAAACATAATCATGACCACCCCCCTCCCCCCCCCCCCCGCCCATTTTATACATATAAAGTTTCATTTTCATTTATACAATATATATTCTAATTATCATCATATATATTTACACCCCCACCCCACCTATATATTTAGAGTGAGAATATATAGGGTCCAAGCTTTATTAAGGGTTAGTTAATCCTACATGGGAAAATGGAAGTTATTTAAATCATAACTATAACATTATATGTAAATATGATATTATCTTATGAAAAACCAAAATATTTTTTTAACAAATATCCAAAAAATAAAGGAATTTATTGTTAGCAAAACTTAAAATACAATATCTAATTGAAAAATGATGAAGGAAAAGTTAAACTCTTAGTAAAATGTGATAAAATGAAAGTTGAAACGATTAGTATCAACAATTTTTTATTTAGTTTACAATATTTAATGCCTCATTATTTGTAAAAATAATAATATTTATCATGATTTTATTTATTATAATGACTTTCTAAAAATTTATCTAGTTTTGAGTCAGACTTGTGGGTTTTTTTTAATCATTTCCATGTGAGACATAAAATTGTCTTTCTTGTTCTTTTGTTGTTGTTTAGATATAAATTAATCTTCATTCATTTTTATACTATCAAATTAAGGTAATCTTTTTCCTTATTGATGCAGTAAGGTAAAAAATTGATCTAACATAGATTAATACACTGAATAAGGAATATTAGGTTTAGAAATAACATTTATAATAAATTATTTAAGAGGTCTAGGTAAGAACTTTTTCATAAAAATATGACTTAAATGTAAATATTGAATTTTAACACTCAAACCAAATAATTTTAAATATAAGGAATTCAATTTTGTCAAAAAATCATCCATAGTTTTAAAATCATTATATTGTAAATCAAAAAGTTATTATTGAATTTAAATTTTTATAGATTCATTCACAACATTATTAAAAAAATAAAGTTTTGGCCAAGCATAAAATGAAATAATACAACCATAAATGTTCACACAAAAATCGATGGTCATAGCCCTATCAATTAAACCTAAGGATTCTTCATTTTTCACTTCGCACACACACACACACACACACACACACACACACACACACACACACACACACACACACACACACACACACACACACACACACACACTATAAAATTCATACATATTCAAAATAAATTCTATGAGTTGAAAACCTTACAAAAAAATATGAAATTTTAGTGTAATAAAATTGTTAAGCAAACCCTATGTAGATCTACTAACATTACCAAAAATATTTCATAATTGTAATAGAAAGTATACATTAAATTATGAGAAACTATCCATGGCTATATAATCAATTTGTATTAAGTGTTTACACAAACTCCCTACATAACTTCTAATTTACACATAATCACCATTGTGTAGATCCATGAAAATTTGAGGCATTTCTAAACATCATTATATGATTATAAATATTATATGTAAGATTAAAAATGGTGGATATACATATTATCCTACCCTATAAGATATTTAAAAGATGAAATTAAGTCATAACATAGACAAAATTTGAGGGACATGGAAAAATTCTTTGAAACTAGTTTTTGGACATTCTATAAGCATCCATGATCATATATGATAAAATGGATAGTTAATCTGTAAATTATGAAACATTACAAATTAAATGGATATATTATTAGTGAACAAAAAGTGAATATAAAATTTTGTTATATGAAATACTGATTCAAGGGATGATATAGTGGGATCTAATATTGGGGTAAATTATAAAAAGTTACTTAAATATGTGTACATGGATGATCCTAAAAGTATTGAGGGTGCATAAACACAGGGTCACACACAATTCAATATTACACACAATCATGTATAATGATCTTAATGTTTCATAAGCTGATGCATTTAAACATGTATTAGATTAGGAAGATGCATAGTTCAAGGTTGATTATAGGGTTCCATATCTAGGTTATTCCCTATAGAGAATGAAGCCCATTAACATCTTCTATTCACAAGATATTTTCATTCTATTAACCTCATCTTTAAAGACATAATGGCAATAATAGAGTATTTAAATACAATATACCATCTATAATTCTCAACATAATAGTGTTTCTCTTTTCAAACATCATCACAATACAAAATATAAAATGTCCATTAATGATGGAAAACAAATTCTAAAAGAAGATATTTTTTTGGAGAAGAAACGTTAGATAAACCATTAAAATTTAAAAATACTAGTGAATATTAACTTTCATAACATCTTAGGAATTGGATACTATTAAATACATATTCTTAACCACCTTTATATATGTAATAACAACTGTAATTAATAATTAACCTTTTATTCTTATTTTTGTTCCATTTGATTCATATAGTTTGACCGACTACATATTTATACATTTGGTTTATTATTATTATTATTATTATTATTATTATTATTATTATTATTATTATTATTATTATTATTGTTGTTGTTGTTGTTGTTGTTGTTGTTGTTGTTGTTGTTGTTGTTTTTGTTATCATCATCATCATCATTGTCGTCATCGTCATCGTCGTCATCGTCGTCGTCGTCATCATCATCATCATCATCATCATCATCATCATCATCATCATCATCATCATCATCATCATCATCATCATCATATCACCATCATCATCATCATCATAAGTGCTATCCCTCTACAATCCTCATGGAATAAATTACATATCATTCTCTCCTTGATGATAAGTAGACATGTCTTACTTAGAATGTCAGATACTATTTTTTTTGACATGATGAACCCTAAAACGTCTCTTTCAACCAAAATACATCACAAAAACCTACATGATAACATAATAAAAAATAGTATAACATGAATTTAGGACTTATCATCTCTTAAGATATTTTTTACACTTATTTAACAAGATCAATGTTTAATTATAAAAAATACAAACTGATTTACTTTGGTATTTAGCATTATAAATATTTTAAGATAATTGTTCCACTCAATAAAATTCCAAATTTCACAAAAATTATAGATAAATCATGATCATTAATGTGAACTAAAAAATGTATTTATTTCAATCATTTTATTTCAATCTCTTTTCATTAAAAAGTATGGTAGAGAAAAGAAATAGAATGTGTAACTGATTAACGAATATTAATTTTTCACTTGATGGATTTTTACATGATCATAAAGATATTGAGTCATTAGATATTTTAGTAACATGATCTACCTAGACACCATCATGGGGTTGGCATGGAGTTCATAAAGTTGTATTGAGGAATATTATGATTGCATTTCTGCCATACATATACACTAATCAACTGATTGAGTAACAATTCAATATTATATCCCAAAATTACCACCATAACCTTTTATCGTTCATGGATTATTAATATTTAACTATAACCAATAAATGTATCTAATTGAGTTCACACAAGAGAGTATGTAATAAATACAAATTGGATCAAGATAGAAAATAAAAAATTTAAATATAAACTAAAACAAATGCAATACTTTTCAAATTAATCAATAGATATAAATTCATAAATAAAATGAAACAATGATTTACCATTCAAAATCTATAGTAATATCACATTAAACTAGGGTCCCCAAGACCATGGTAAGGTCTAATCACTTTCAATGGAATATATTCTAGGAATTATTGATAAATAATCTTACATTGTGTAGTCATTAAAATTAATCATTTATGTCTTGGATGTCCACTTGAGGTCACTATACCCTTAGTATATCACTTAACCCATCTTAAGAGCCATATTGATTCCCTTTTAATCACATGATAGTCAGAAATAACACCCAAGCTTATAAGACACAACATGAGACCCATAATGACAAAATCCCTTAGTGATTTAGGTCCATACACCTTCATAAACATTATTTTTCATCTCTCTAATAGGATTAGGGTCAGCCTATACCTATTATTATTTCACCCTCATAAGTCCTTATTATAATAGTACATAAAAACTAATTTCACATGTTACACTCTATGTGGACAATATCACAAATAAGAACAAAAAATTACAAATCCATTTTGAGTAAATGCTCCCAATTATTAAAATATAGTATTTATTTATAACATACATTCAATAATCCATCCCTAACATGGGTAACTAGATCTCAAGTGGCCTCTGAGGTGTCCTCTCACGCATTCGTACTCAAACATTCTTGCATTCACAGACATTCACACATATACCATAAGTGAGATAACTACGTCAATCTTGATCCCTCCTTAGAGTATTGGTACTTATGAATCATGTAAACACATGGTTTTGGATCACTCATAAAACAAATAATATTCACTAACGTATTTTTCTCATGGCATTCATTAAAACCATTACACGTAAAAAACCTATATTTATTTAAGAAAAACATAACTACAAGAAAAAGTGTAAATTGAACAGACTTGAAATCTAAACCTTAGTTATAATGGGCCCCAGTATATAAAGCCTAAAAATAATTCATAGAAATTATAAAGGAACAAAAAAATATTGTTTATCATAATAGTTCATTTATATAGTAACCAAGATCGTGTGA
>JARHVA010010306.1:0-7500 GCA_037957365.1 Torreya grandis | reverse complement strand
TACTGAATATTCTATCTATGGTAGTGTACTAAGTTTTATAATACATACATGTCTCACTCAATCCATCTAAGTGTTCACAATTACTATAAGACTCTAGTCCTAAACATATATCCATATTTTTTACTATTTACTGATTAGGGGTATATACACATATACACAGATTCAACACTGACATATCAACCTACTAGGGGAATCATACACATAACATCCATTTTGAAAAGTTATATATACTTATATACTCCATATAAAATATTTATCCTCGATTATATCTTGATATTTAACATTCTATAGTGCATAGTTTTTTATTACTACTACTATATACTCATTTAATGTATATCTTTGATCTTGTATGGATTTGTACTGCATGTTTATGAATACATTCATTTCTATCTTTCCTAGTTTATATTTTATTGTGTCTATTTTATTCAACATATACTAAAGGAAATTTGAATATACAATTGTTATATCGATATAGTCCAATTTGTTTCATTATATGTATACTTTATACATGTGCCCATGTCCGTACATGTTGTTCTTGATTGTGTAATGAATATTTGAATATGTCCTTCCATGTGGTTATAATCCAACCTTGATTGCTCTTTATATATGTGGACATTTGAACATGCCCTTATATGTACTTATTTCTCATACTTCTACGTATGTGTCATCGACATGACACTTATCCCTTTATTATTACATTCAAATATATTTTTTGATGTCATGAAGGACGTCATGCATATCCTATTCATCCTTGGGTGATTTGATGGACATCATGCTCCATTCATCTAAGTAGGTTAGTCAGATTATATCTATATATTTTGTTCATATACATGTGTATGTTGATATATATATTTTTATAACCTTGTGAACATTATATTTGACACACATTGTACATTAAAAACTTATGCTTTGACTCTTTTATATTGTGATGTCATGTATACACATTATATTGGTTTATCAAGAAGATATCATATATTTTTAGTCTAACACATAATATGCATAGTTTTTATTTTAAGGATAGCTATTATAGAGGTTCAACAACTACCCTTTAAAGAGGGTGATTTCATGGGGAGTTATTACATAAATCAAAGCATCCTAGTTCACTTGTAACATAGTTTTGAGCACATAAACATATATTATAGAACCCAAACTCATGAAAATATTATAAAATATTTTCATACCTAGATCAGTCTCAATTTTTCTTAGAAATAATAGATTTGGTCAGTAACACAATAAAATGGATTATAGTATAGTGTGTCATTGGCAAAGGGGACCATGTTATTTTCTATTATCCCCTTAAACTAAAAGATCTATAAATGTGAGAAAGTTACATCACATTTAATATGTATAGTTTTGATTTGTACAGTATCAGTCACAAGCTATAATATATGCTTAGTATTTACTATGTTTCTACATATAATTACATATGTTTTCTGAGATTGAGGCTATCATGTATTTCATGATCACTCATATTTGATTTTTAAATATACATAGACATATATTACTATGACTCAATCTAAAATTCATATGAATAGATATTAAAATTAGGGGCATGTGTGTGGCACATTTTTATTATAATTTTAGTTTTGTACCATTCTAATCAAATACAATGATAACTCCTTGTCATTATCCATGTTTTATACTCTATAATCCATATGCAGTAGTTTTTCACTAGTATTTCATCATACTAGTGTCTTAATCCATAGAGAATAGTTGGCATTCTTGAGTGGCCCTAGACCCATTTTACATTCATAGTGGTTCAGAGATGATTTTACTTTTCAAAGTTCCCATGTGGCCCAAAGCCATCATACACATTTTCAATTACATCATCCAATTTTAGTTTATGCATATATTACACATGGGTATAAAATTATGGATTCATAGCCTACTTGAGTTCTTGAACCACCTACATTAGAAGATTGGACAACTCATCAATCCAATACATGTTACTCACATATTATGATCCATCGAATAGGGGTGGGAAATAATAGAGGCAAGGCTAAATGGATTTATTAATACACCCACACATGGGTATTATGCAAGCCATCAATATAATATAAGTTATTCACTATTTGATCATAATCTACATGCACACATAGGATGTCACCATCTTTTGGAATTAGTTTTTATAACCAATGAGATTTATTTGTTCATAGCCTCTCTCTCACATATTTTTATTCATTTTATATTTGTTTTTGATATGTATTAATTAATTAATGATTCATACATGTTTAATTTTAAACACATGAAATTGATCATAATAAAAATACTTAAACCAACATTCACATGATTTAACTCTTAGGTAACTCCATATGTGTTTCTCTTTCCTTTATCCAATTAATTTTTATTTATTTATTTATAGAATAAAGGGTGGCAAGGGGGAGGGGGTTTGTGTAAATTTAGTCTTTAAGTTCAATAATGTATGCCTTGGATTTCCACTTGAGGTTACTTTACCCTTAGTATAGAACTTAACCTTTATTAGGGGATCTTTTTATTTAGGTCTGTACACCATCTAAAAATTAGTTTTACATATCCCTAATAAGATTAGGGTCAATTTATACCTATTTATAGTTCAAAGTCCTTGGTCAAATTTTTTTATAACACTATATAAACACTACTTTCACACTCTTAAAGTGTAATTTGACATTATCATAAAGCAAACATAATTACCACTTTTTTAAGGTAAATATGCTAATTCTTTAAATATTATATTGATTCAGTCCATACATTCAATAATACTTCCCTATAATAGGTATACATATCTCAAATGACCCTCAAGGTGCATCCTCTCATGCATTTAAACTTATATTTTTTAGCATTCATGAACATTTACACATATTATATAAACAAGAGAATTATATCAAGCTTGATCCATGTTTAGAGTATTGGTATATAGGAAGCATGCCCACATAGGTTTCAAGATCAAACATCTAACACATCATACCCACTAAACTCTTTTCTTCATAGCATTCATTCAAACCCTTGCAAGCATAAAAACCTAGAGTTTTCTATAATAATACAAATATAGAATAAAAATTATTGATTGCATAGAGTTTAAATTTGGACCATATCTAGAATGAACTGTAATCTATGGATCCTATAAATCATTGAAGGAAATTATATAGGAGGATAATATCAATTTATAGGATAATACCATATCACTCTAGTGTCTAGGACCATAATATTCTCAAGGGATAAACTTGGATATGGTTCATGACAGTATACCCTACTCTTGTATCACTTGCCAAAGAATAACTTATCCATCTCAGTCATATTTTACATCTAGATAGACACTTTTATAATTAAATTCAATTTATATAATATTAAAACAAATTAATTATTATACAAATTATTGGTTTTTTATATTATAGTATTTTGTTACCTAATTTATATCCTTATCTCTTTTATCTAGTTAGGGTTTTACATTAATCCAAAATATAGTTAAATTACAATGATGGTTGAGATATTTAATCTGAAAAGAAACAATAACACCCCAAAATAACATCATTAAGGCTTAACCACCTCTACCAATTATATGGTACAACCCTCTCTCAATTTAACAATAACATAATAATAACACACATAAGGAACCACCAAATGTAAACCTATATTAAATTCCTCCTAATAAAACACCTAGATAAATCGTAGGGGATAAAAAAATTAAAATAAAGGGTAATAAAATTGTGAAAAATATTATATATATTTTACCACTATCAATAAATTTAAATAGTCATAAATGGAAATTTTCCCAAAACAAACAAGATCCACATATCATTGAATAGAACCAAATCCTTTAACCAAAGGGAAAATAAATGAAAATGTCAAAACAAGGTAAATTACAATAAGAAAATAATATATTTGGATTATTAAATAAAGTCACATACTTCAAAAAAAGGAGGTACCAAATAATAATAATTACCTTAATAGGGTACAGATTCTTTTACATCAACCACATAATATATTCTCTGAGTTCACCATATTCCTACCTTATGATTTCATAATAAAACTTTCCTCATTTATATTCTACAAATTATCCATTGAACCCAATTGAATAAATCTATTTTGGTTGATCTTCCAATCTAAGCCAAAGGGATCCCTTATTCAATTTTTTTCCTTTAATATGTATTTAATTTTCTCTCTAGAATAATTGGTGGCCATTTTCTCTTGGAATGACTTCTTCTCATTTTACGCATGTCACAGTAAATGAAAAATGGTGATCCACATATTATAAAAAATTAAATATTTCATGTCGTGACTTCCTTATCTATTGTGTGTGTGTGTGTGTGTGTGTGTGTGTGTGTGTGTGTGTGTGTATACATGCATACATACATACTTACATACACACATATATGCATATGTACGTACGTATGTAGATATGTATGTATGTATAGACACATACACAGATGTGTGTGTGTGTGTGTGTGTGTGTGTGTGTGTGTGTGTGTGTGTTTATATATATATATATATATATATATATATATATATATATATAGAAACACACACACACACACACACAAATACATATATATGTTAGACTGTAATCTTGACTATCTTACTTTCCACATTTTATTTTTTATACTATTTTGAATGTACTTATATATTCATTTCTTAATAACCACATGTGATCTACATTAAAGGTTAATTTGACATTTATTTTATCATTAAAATTTATTTTTTAATATTATCTAAGTATTATCCCCGTTGGCCACCATTTTGTTGATGGATTCATCAATTTTATATCATGTGTCCTTGGGCATGTTCCTTATTGTCATGTTCTATGTATTTGTTCATTTTGACTACCATTACAGAGTTTTTTATTCACTTAGTGATACTTCATTATTATTATTATTTAGATGGATATAAGTTTTATTTTTTATTGTTAATAAATTTAAACATTTTCATCTTGCCACATTTATTCCTTGGGGCTTCGAATAATATTTGTATTACTCTATGCTCATGTGAATAATAATACACTTTATAACATAATATGTTTATTTGTATTTATGTAACCTTAGCATAAAATTTTAAATGTCCATTTCATCCTTGCAAAAAAATATCATCTACATAATAAGTGACCACCATCACTATTCCCATTACTAGGGTCCACTCTATGTGGGTTTTCTATATTGGATATCTTACTCTCATTGCATAGATTTAAATAATTCACTGTTGAACTCAATAAAAAATCATTATCATCTCATTATTAGTACAAGAATAAGGTCTAGACATATATAAAAAGTCATTTTCCCAACATAAGCCATGTCAATCATGCTACCTCTATGTAATGAAGAGATATAACAAAAATTATAATAATCAAATTCTTACTTATCACTACCGTGATACTCATATCTTCATATAATATATTTATTAATGGGCTCAACCCTGATTATGCTTTACCACAAACTTAAGAGAATGTCATGCTATGTAATGTTTTATAGAGAAGGTGATGTCTTAAGTCCTATCTTGGGTTTGGATTCATTTAAAATGTGTATAAATACATTAAACATTGATTCTATGCATACATAAAATATAGATATAACTCCTCATGAGGTTGCATTGACCAATTATTTATTATATTTATATTCCTCTTGAAACATTTTGCATAATTAGGTAAAAGCTAAAGGAAAATAAAATATGAAAATAATCTTCATAAATTATGTAAATAGAATACAATTCCTTATCCTTTTGTCCTTATGGAGGTGAACCTATTAAATTATAACTTGAAAATTTTCAAATGTCAAAAATGTAGGCTCAAGACAAAATTTATAGCATAGGGTTAGAATCCATTATAGATTTTACAACATGCAATAAGGAGCTAAATTCTAATTTCCCCCTTTTATATTTTGTATTAATATTTAAGTATTCTCATTCTACTAGACCCAGGATCCTACTTTGAGTGTCATAATTTAATTACAATTATAACATGGGTTTGTTTCTTTAATTTCCCCTTGCTTTAATTTGTTCAATACTATTAATTATCTAATCATTTCTAATTACTTACAGTTAGTATTTTAGGTATTATATTAGATCTAAATGTTTTTATATAATTTTTGACATAATATTTCCTATGACCTTTTTGCATTACATAGTTTTCATGCATTTGCAAACATGGCACACTTGTGTATAATTTTATACATTTAGACACTTTCATCTAATGTAAGAGTTTCATTAGCCTTGACTGATATAAATACACTTTATATATATATATATATATATATATATATATATATATATATATATATATATATATATGTATATATATATATATATATGTATATATATATATAATATGTATATATATATATATATATGTATATATTATATATATATATGTATATATATATATATATATGTATATATATATCTATATATATGTATATATATATATATGTATATATATATATGTATATATATGTATATTTATATATATATATATATATATATATATATATATATATATATTATATATATATGTATAGTATATATATATATATATATATATATATATATATATATATATATATATATGTTATGTGTGTTATATTTCAACACCATGATATCATTTAATTATCCTCTTTTTATCTTGGTTTGTATTTTAAGTCTTTTTATCTTCTAGATTAGAAATGGAGGACCATCCTTTTGTTGGTCTATTTTTTCTTTGCTTGATTCTATATGCCTTCAAATTTTTTTCCCACTAGTATCTAGGGGTAAGCCTATTATGAATTTGACATAGATCCCTGTATATAAAAATTTATCTTCACATATAAAAGTGAACATGTAATCGTATCTATTATAAAACATTTATTTGGCACATAATCATATATCCTTATAAAGTTATATGTATATTTATCTAAGGATTATACACATAACAGTACATTCCATAACCATTATTTTAAGACTTCTTACATTACATATTATGAAAATAATTTCAATTTAATATATGTAACTACATTTTTTTATCTAATTATATGATTTAAATTTGTATCTCTCATTATGTTTGGATTCACTCACAAAAGCATGTGACTATATTGACATTGATTCTAAATGTATGGTATATATAGATTTCACATTTTATAATATTGATACATTTATTGATAATTAGGTAAAAATTAAATGACAAGAATATCCAAGAATTTTGTTGATAAAATTAATAGAGCAAGGACATATCTCAATAAATATCAATTTGTTAAAACAACTCTTAAATTTTCTAAAATTTTTAATAAAAAGTAGACAACATAATGGATGTATATGGAGATGATTAACTTACACAATCAACCACTATGACATAATTGACACTGTGTCGATTATGTCCTAGGAGTAAAACACAAATCATATTCTTTGGGTTATAGTTCATTAAGTTCCAAACGATTATCTTAGTTTAATAATTGGGAGTTAACTACTTAGGTATGTTCATTTAAAACTTAATTCCATGTCTTTTATTTCCATGTTTTTTTAATCATTTTCATGTTATTTAAAAAAAAATATAATTTACAAATTTAT
>JARHVA010010305.1:135000-189670 GCA_037957365.1 Torreya grandis | reverse complement strand
TAATTTTCAAGTTTGATAACCTTCAATCTCATCTTGAACCTCATTATCCTCTTTTATTTACCCTTCTATATCTTGCATCATGTACTGTATTTCTACCTTTATCCCTTCTTACTTATTATTCATCTTCCATGTGTATGGATATGCATGATCCATGGACTTCTCAAATTACATGCATAAATGATCTCCATTAACAATAACATTAAACAATCTTTTTCCAAATTACATGCAAATATAACTAGCTCTAAAATCCCAATACATATATTAACTAATATTTATTATAATAATGGATTTTTTCATGGATTTCACATGATAGCAAATGATATTGAAAACCTACACAAAATTATGACTATACAAAATTGCAAACCTAGTTTTAGTTACCTCCTTAACCACCATGGGTTTAGACAATTCGAATGGAGTCAAGGTTATGGATTTGGCTATGGTGTCTCCCATGCAATCCCCTATTAACTTTTTTGTTTTATTTTTATTTATTTATGAACATAAAACTTAACCAATTAACTTAGCCATTTCTTTATAGAAGTTTTGGGATGATGGATTAAATGTTTACTTATTCATTGCATGATACCTTTTTTTTGAAAACTCAAGTCTTTTTATAGTATTAATATGCTTTTATTATTTCCTTATATATTATCATAATTTAGAAGTAATATATGTATTAACTCTAATTAAAATAAAATTAATTGAAGTTTAACAAATTTTTGTATAAATAAATTAAATTTTAATTAGTAAAATGAAATCAAAAAAGTTTAAATGACTAAATTATGATAAATATATAAATCCTAAAGAAGACTTAGCTAATTTATGCCTAATAGGTTCAATGTGTGCAACTAAAAGACAATTGGAGATGACCAATTCATAATGATTCATTACATGAAAATGAAATTAGAGATGTCATTATTCTTGAAAAAGATCTATTGTTACTACAATCCTTTATGGGTTGATCTTGAACTATGTGGAATTTTTTTTTTAAATGGTGGTATAATCACCTATACGTACTTAAAATATGCTTAAATGTAGAATTTTTACCCTAGACTATATGCAAAAGACCTACAAATAACCTCTTCAAATTGAAACCCCATAACAAATAAATACTTTTAAATATAAATTTTTAATAAAATTCTCATTTAAATAAAAAAAAATTATATAACCTATCCCTAATAAAAAATTCACACACATTAGTCAAATTTCCCTTGAACTTGATTAGAGCTAACCTCAAATACGAAAGTGTAAATCATAACCTATTGACCAAAAAAACTAAAGGTAAAGGTCCAAAAGTTAATATCATCCTCCATTTATAATAAGTAGTCACTATAAAAAGCCATATTTTAGGGAATAGGTGAGATGAAAAATTCAAAATAGTATGAATACACTACCTATGACCTTCCTAACAAATTTATTAAGGGCATTCTCTGGAAAAATCCAAATAACATCTAGTGATTAAGTAATGAGAAAAATGTATTTATAATAAAAAATTAATATTTCCTATATTTTAAAATATCTAATGATAAAAATGTATTTATAATAAAAAATTATTATTTATTATAATTTAAAATAAATGAGTTTAAATTGGTTGATTACTACAACAATTACTATTTTCAAATTTTTTTTTTATTTTTTTTCCTAATTTATTAATTATATTGATGATGCATTTTAAAGTCATTTATATCAAATTGATTTATTGAACTTCTAAAATTATATAAATAATTCAATTAGAGTTTATAATATAGAGAAGAATTGGACCTATTAATTATATATAATAAGTGGCCGTGATAGCGAAGGAGTGCATATTGTATAAAATAAATACATGTGTATGACCACAACATCTTTTACATATATAAATTAAAAAATTATATTTAAAGGATAGCTGACATCTTCTATCCAACAATATATAGGGCTATAAAAGGATAATCTATGACAAGGTTGTCATACCAAATTAAAAAAATAATTAGAAAGATAGGAGATTATTGGCTATATCATGAGAACGTAGTGAAAAGAATTGAAGGTACATTTGAGGATTTATTTTTATTACCTCAGTGCATTTGAGACAATCTGGATGAGTAATAAATAGCCTTCTAACTATATAATAGTGTAGAACATGATTTAAAATCATCCATGTTAGGGGTTACCCATAAAACCTCTCTTAATATAGGCAAAAAACAAAATACACTATGGGAACATCTTTATCAAATAAACACAACCATAACCCATTTTGGTTTGAATAAGACTAAATCTAGATATTGGGATATGAGAGGGGTAATAGGTAAAGCACTTAAGAATTATGTCAATAGGATAAGGACTAAGTATGGCCATCAATCATACACACATGATCCCATATTTATGAATGCACATGATGACTCTAAAGTCTATAAGTGGATGAAGTCAATAATAATATCTATGAATGTGCCACAAATGATACAATATTATTATACAATTAATCTATAGGATGCCAAAGAGATAAATAAGGATGATGAGGTGCTTACCAAAGAAGAGTACACATTAGGTTAGATAGATTAATAGATAAGGGATATCATATTCAATGTTATCCCAATACCACCAAGTGCCACTCCTATATCCCTCTCGATATATATGGGGATACCCTTAGAACCCAAGAGACATACTAAACTTACTTCATTATCTCCTAACATTTAGATTTAAAAAGCACCTCGGGTAACCACTCATCCTATTCCTCCACTAATGCATGTTATTACTCCTTCCCCTATAGTTATTTAAAAAGGTAAAACAAGGAATCTTCTAGTCACTTCACAATTTACCAATTCTCCCAAAGTGGAAGAAAGGTCACCTGACTATGCCAGTGTGAAAGTAGGTCCTTTTTATACTAAGCTTGAAAAGGAGTACAAAAAATGGGATGACATCATAGAATAGGTTGGGTTGGATAGTCTTCTAGAGGATCTCATGAAGGGAAAAATTTATGATCATCCTCCAAACCCTCCACTTACTCCTTCAAGTGTTGAAGAATCACCAAGTATTGGATGTTACAAGAACATGGCCCATAATTACTCAATAATCTATTAGGAAAAATACTACCAAGGTACTCCATGCTTCTAATTTTATTTCCACATTAATTGACACTAGTCCTATAGATGTACCTAACACCAATGTTTCATCAATTATAGAGGATAATGTAGTCTATACTTCATTTGATCTCACAACATTATATTCAAGGACAAATGCTCCATTTAGTAATGTTAGAATAGATGCAAGTTTTGTTGTTTTAATTTATTTGATTTATTTCATTCATAGTACTATTAACACCAAAAGAGATTCTTATGTATTGATTACATAACTTTTTCAATCATTGAACCAAGGCCCTTCAATTCATCATGTTCATTTCACTACCATCCAATAAACCACAAAGATTAGTATACAAATTTGAGGACTTAGTATTCCCTTCTAGTTTTACTACCTAGCTAGTATAGACAAGACCTTCTATTCAATTGGAGATACCCATTATAGAGGACACTCAAATAGAATCCAAAATAGTTTCCATTTATAGATACCTAGACTTAAAAAAATTATACCATTAATACTCCTTCATAATTAAAGTATATAAGTTTGAGAAAGGTTATGCCTACTTTTCATGAACCCCCTTTATCCTCTATTTCATCCTCCATGGCTAATATTCCATATCCAATCTTAATATGTCCCCTAGATAGCCCTTTACCCCTATTTCCTCACCTCCAAACCAAGCTACTAAGAAAACTTTAATGGTGTTCCCTCCATGTATATAAAAATTAGAAGAAGAAGAAGAAGAATCTGCAAGAAAGGACTTGGTTATTAATGAAAAACCCAAAGTTACCATGTACTTTGATAGAGCCACAAATTTATTGAATAAGGTGAGAAGGAAGAAATTGATGGTTGAAGGTAAGATTTTTTATCTTGAAAATCAAGAATAATTATTCTCACTAACTAAGAAAAGGAAGACAAATACTAGAGACATGGATGATTTTGAAGAAGATCATATTACTATGGTAAATGTAGCTAGAGGAGTAATAAATCAAATGTTCTAGAGACTATAACAACATAAGAATATACTAGAGGTGAAAAATGTGATTGAATCCCCCAGGGATACAATAAATAATGTACAAAGCTCTGTTAAGACTTTATATGGCATCTTATGTTCCATAAGCTTATCGAGGGCACAATCTCAACCACAATGGGGAAATATGGTTAATTTTTATGATTCCATGATAGACCAAGATGCCAAATTGATTTTCATAGGTAAAAAAACTTGACAAAAGGTATACCATCACTTAAATTTTATACTAGCACCTTATTTGGCCTTGGCTTAGAATAATGTAAGTACCAAGTGGGATTTTTATTAGAGTGGCATCAACAAATACAAAGGTTGATTCAATAATTCACAAACCAAGAATAGAGAATTATTAAAATTCTTGATATTATGAAGATCATAGGGTTTTATTAATCACTCAACCAAATAGTTTCCAAACCCATTTTTGAATATTGTTACATAACAACCAACAACTTTAAATCAAAATTAAAAATCACTAATTATAAAATCAAAACAAGTGGTGAATTTAATTACATTTTCTGGAGATAAGGTATCTCAAAATGAGATGTTGAATGATTATTTTAGATATTTTATGGTTGTACATAAGAAGTTGATAGTCAAAATTCTAATATTACTCACAAAAAATTATCCTTAATTTTGAGACTATTGAGTTAATTTTTCAGCAAACATGGGTGAATGCAAGAAGTTATAAGAACAAATATAGTTGGCCTCTTTAGCAGGAACATCATCATCTCAAGCTCAATCTTCAACAACTACATCTATATTTCTTAGATACCTTATTATATATACTTATATAGGACTAGTGCTCATCACCATGTCACATAATGTGCCTCTATGACCACCTTTGATGATAGTTACCACCTCATCTCAACTCTAATAAAAATAGCCACATATGTTATTTATGAATAAGTTCCCATGATGACACCTTATTACTTTAAGTTAAGTTACATTTACAATTATAATAAAGACTTCAAGAAACTCTTGTTATATTTTATCCTCAGTTGTGTCTTATTTTGCATGAAATAGATTTTAAGTCTAAATTAGGATTATATATAATATATTATATTCATGCATAACTTGCATGATCTTTACATACAAATCTAATTTACATGCTATAAAATATAATGAATATTTGAGGATGAGGTGTCCCCATCCCAAGCTATAAGTACATGTTTATTTCTCATTATTAAGAGAGGATAATTTCATAATTAATATAAGAAAGGAAAGTTTTTGACTATTCTATAAGCTTGTGTTAAATTGTTGTATCTTCTAAATTAGTTGTGTCTTATAAGTAATTTCCATAAAGTGAGTATAATCTATAATAGGTTGTGTGAATGTATGTTTTCAATTATTCAAATTAGATGAATTATTTATTTAATTTTTCCTTCATTATAGATCATATATACTACTAGTTAGGACCATATGATATGTTATGCAATATTGTTCTAACCACATCTTTGATAGGAGTCTATGAGTATATTTCAACTATTTCCTATGATGATTAACTATATATGTGTATGTACATGTCTTGTAAATAATTCACATCATATATTAGTTCTTGACATTTGGTGTGCATAGGATAGAAAGAAATTAACTTGGAAGGATGTATTCCCTAGTTGATTCAAAAACCTCCTTATTTTTTGACTTACATTGTCTTCCTTTTTACCTTATTTTGGAAAAATTCACCTTAGGTTAGATCCACCCATCCATCTCAAGTAGAATTCATACATCCATCACATCTGAGCCATTATGATTAATAACCATCTCATTCACCCTTATTCCACCATGTGATTATTTATAAAACTGAGACCTACAACACATGCATTAGAGTGAATATTTCACCAATCCAAAAAAGTTAAGGAATTTCCCATAATAACCTTAGTGTGCATGAAATATTCCCATAATAACCTTAGTGTGCATGAAATATTCATAAGTGAAGAAATTTATATTTTCATTGACAATAAAGATTATACATTTAAAAAATATTAATAAGTGAAGGCATTTATATTCTCATGCGTAATCAAGATTATACCTTTAAAAATATTCCCACTTAATATTCTTGAATTGTATTTATATTTTAGGTTAGTGTTTAGGTTAAATTATAGTTTTGAATTACCCTAGTCTTGCACTCACTTTATATTGATTGTGCTAACATCAATGTTGTAATTTGAAATCCCTAACATATTAGACAAAGTGACACATATTTGATCCTTTCTTTTTATTTTTTAAATTTAAACCATAAGAGTGCCAACTTTCATTGTAAAATGGAAAAATAAATAAATAAATTTAGGAAATATTTGATTTTTAATAACGGGAAAATATATTTAACATTTATCAAGTTTTTACCCAATTTTAGATGATGTATGTATAGAAGATATTTTATACACAGAGACAAATTTCACAAATGCATTCTTATCACGAGATAAATAATTTATTATTTTTATTCCCGATCTGATACAAATATCCTCTCATAAGTATATGCTAGAAATACATTTTCAAAAATAAAATACATGTACATGTCAATAATATATCAACAACTAAAGTGAATTTTGATCAGAGAATTAATAATCTTGCTAATATTTTAAAACTAACCAATGCCTACAATAACCAAGATAAGCAATCCATCATTGGATAAGTCATAGGCCTACCCACCCCAACCATATACTTTAGTGTGGGAAACACTTTAATTATATATTTCAAGGTACATGCAAGAATTACTAATTATGTATAGTGACTTGGATTCACCCTTTCATCTGATATTCTTAACCTTAGTCTCATGTTTGTTAAAAAATTTAATGCAATTTCACTTTTTCACCCTAGGTGTTTCTTTTCCATGAAGGTATTATGAATTTATATGTATTATATTTTTGTGATTTCCTATATTCCTTACCCAAAAGAATATCTTATCTTTGTGAGCTCATAGCTTTTTTTAGTGGTCTTATGGTCTATGCGAGTTAAATCTTAGGTTATAATCAAATAGGTTATTTACAACTATTATTGATATTTATTTTTCATTCCTTAATATTTATTTTTCATTCCTTAATGATGAACATTACCTAGTCTAATTTGATCAGTAACCCTTAACATTTTCCTAACTAGGCTTATTCTCTCTTTCACTTTATGTCTCCTAATGAACCCAAGGAGAGGTGGATTAGGTTACATATAAACTTTAATAGACCCTATTTATTTAATGTGTTGAACATTGTGATTTTCCATTAAACTTATTGTAATAGTGGTTTATACCTTCATAGCCTTATGGCTTAGATACTAGACTATAATCTAGGACTATCTACAAGCTTGTATATTAGAAGGTCATATTCATCGATAGGCTATAAACATCCTAAGTTAGCCTATAGGATAAAATACTCAGGTAGGTCATTTATCAAAAAAAGATGAAAATACCTCTTAACCAACCTTTCTTGTTAACTAACTAATACCCCCTTTTGGCTTAGTGTTCTATATTACTTTACTTTGGGGATTGATAAACTCGTAGAGTCATCCAAATGGATCTTATCCCTTCCTTTACAAGGTTTAATTAACTATTTTAAGTCAGTAATTAATACATAAATATGTTTACCATATGTAAAAAAAATGTTTAAGGGTTTATCCATATGAAACACAATGCATATTTAACGTTCAAAACCTAGTCACAATAATGTAGTTAAAAATAAAATGAAATATATTCTTTATTCTAAAAATAAACAAAACTATAGATTACAACTATAACTTTACTTTGAAACCCTATTTTCATTTTAAGGTTTCTTTTTACTTACTTTTCAAGTTTGATAACCTTCAAGTCTTAAACCTTGTTCTCTTCTTCTCTTTACCCTTTTAGATCTCACATAATTCACTATACTTATATATTTATTCCTTCATGCTTATTATTCATCTTCCATGTGCATGGATATGATAGTTCCATGGATTCCTTAGATTACATGCACAAATGATCTCCATTAACAATAGGAATAGACAACATTTTGTAGATTACATGCAGTTCTAACTAAATCTAAAATATCTATTCATAGATTAACTAATATTTAATGAAATAATGGGGTTTTTAATGGATTTTAGATTATAGCAAATGATATTGAAAACCTTCAAAAAATTATGGCTATCTAAAATTGAAAACCTAGTTTTATGTTAACCTCATTAACCCTCATGGGTTTAAATAGTTTAAATAGAGTCAAGGTTATGGATTTGTTTATGGTATCTCCCACCCATCTCATTTTTTATCTATTTTTATTTTGATTTATTTCTTAACATAAAACTTAAATCATTAATTTTATCCATTCCTTCATATAAGGTTTTGGACAATGGATTAAATGCTTACTTATTCATGCCATGTTATATGTTGTTTGATATGAAAACTCAAGTCCCTTTATATTATCAATATGCCTACACTATGACCTTGTATATGTATTATCATAATTTGGAATTAATGGGTGTATTAACTCTAGTTAAAATAAAATTAATTGAAGTGTATAAAATTGTTGTAAATAACTTACAACTAGTATCTAATGAAATTAAAATACTAAGATGGAAAAAGTGCAAAGTGCCAAAACAAGTTAACTATATAAAGAATAAATAATAGATGAAGAGTTAGATAATTTAAGCCTATTAATTTTAATTTTTGAAACTAAAATATGGCTAGAGATGACCAAATAAGAATTACTCTTTGCATGAAAATGAAATTGGAACTATCACTATTCTGGGTCAAGATATAATCTCGTTATAATCCTATATAGGTTGATCTTGATCTATGTGCAAAAAATAATAAATTATTAGTACATGAACTCACCTTCACCTACTTTAAATATACCTATATGTATAATTATAACCCTCGACTATGCACATATTAACTAAAAATGACCTCTTCAAGGTTGAAACCCAATTATGGTTTGTGATAGCTAAAAACTTGTAAAATAAAGGGGTATGGGGGTGTAAAGGGATGAATTGACTCTAATCACCCCTATAATTATTTAATGTTTCCTACGTATCCAATACTCTAAGGATGGAATCTAATCCCACGTAGTTCTCTCACTAGAGTCTTTAGTACAATAATGTTCCTTCACTATATGTATGCATCTAGAGATGGATTCAATACTTGATAATGCTTTATTTCACTCAGATATAATATGCTTATGACTTGGATAAAGGTTTATTCAAGTGAATAAAATCAAATTTTTAAATAATACTGAATAATTGCTTTATGTGCAATAGTGTAAGTGTGCCTAAATATTTAAATTTATAAATGGTAGTATAATTGGCTTAAATGTGCTTTTATAGAAATCTAAATGGGTAAAAATTCATAATACCTATCCTAAAATACATACCAACATGTAAGGTATGGTTTATCTTTGAAAAATATTTATTGATTGGTGAATGATAGGATCGACCTATAAATGACAGGATCATGTGTTGATCTCAACCTATGCAAGTTGATTTTGACATGGTAAGGGTGTTGAACTTGAAATGCCTTTACAAAGTCTTAGAGAGTATTTTAGTATTTAATAATATTTATTTAGGTATAAAATATCAAATTTATAAGAGATGGTTCCATACAAGTATTTAGGATAAAATGAGGTGGAAAAATAGGATCGGTTTAAGTGCTCATGTCAAGTAAGGTAAAAGTGGGACAAAACTAACATTAGAAAATATTCATGAAAAAAATTGAGTATCTACATCCCCTACCCCCATCTCTGACTGCCCCATTTAATCTAGAAATAAAACTACTAGAATAAGAGGAAGGATAATCCTGAGATTTTACAACACATTTTATCTTTAGGAGAAAACTCCAATCATGCAAGGTGTTCCATGGTGAATCCTAAAATAATATAAAATTAGTTAATATCCATATGTGAAATTGAAAATTGAAATTTAACTTAAATTTAAGAAAATTTTAAATAAAAATGAAGGAGTACACATATATGTGTGAAACCATTCTTGATTTTATAACTTTTATTGAATAAGATGCTTCCACGAAGCATTGAGGAATTGATGCTTGCTATGAATCACTTGGAGAGATTGGTTCCTTTATTGAACCATAGAAAATTAAGGGTGATCAAGCCCCAATTTTAATGAAAAAGTATATAAAATAGAACCCTCTAAGGGACATATAAACCTCAATTTGATTTATTGGTCCTTATAACCTCAAGAGGAAATAGTTTAGAATCTATAAGGGATTCACAGGCCATAATGTTATAGAGCACTAAATCTCCAATATGTACTATGAATTTTAACTGAATCAACCTTTGTATTTGGTATATAGATTCAATTATCACTTTGTTCTTTACTTCTTGTATGCACAATAAAAATAGAATGGATAACATCCTTACTTTACCATAATCATAGATAATAGTTATTATTAAAAGTATGGAATGAATCTATATCATGCCAACTAAATTTTTAAAATACTATAGTGTGCATGATTTTTTATCATGCCCCCATATGATAAGTGTAAAATATATAATTGCATTTAGACGTAAAAAGTTTAATTTATGTTTGAAGCTTGTGCACATACGCCCATGGATATACACTAAAAATGTATGAATTTGTAATGTTTTTTTCTAGGATTTGAATGCATATGCATGGCATATACACCCATAATTTTTACTAATAACTAAATTTTAAACCATTTTGAAATATTTGAAGATGTATTTTTTACCCAAAACTTATTTATGCTCATAGAAGCTTATTTCATGTATGAATTATCATCAACCATATTCAAAGCTATGTAATAATAATGGGCTATAAATTATAATGTTATAATACCTACCTACATTATAATATTGATGACCATTTAAAAAATTAAACATATTACAATTAAAATAGATGATGATTAAAATTGAATTTAATTTTTTTTTGACTTTTAATATATGAATAATAAAATGTGTTGCATACCTTAATTCCTTTAAAATATCATTTCAAAATATCTCTCACAATAATTTCTTCACAACAAACATATGCTCTTAAACCATATTCAATGTTGAATAATAATAATAATAATAATAATAATAATAATAATAATAATAATAATAATAATAATAATAATAATAATAATAATAATAATGGAATATGTTTCCTACACTATAGTCTATTTAAGATGCATTTCCAATTAAATAGACATGCCAACCATACACTCAAAAACTTATAGTTACAGGTATACTTAAAACATGTTGCCACATCATACATTAAATGGACTAAAAGTGATGTGTGTGTGTGTGTGTGTGTGTGTGTGTGTGTGTGTGTGTGTGTGTGTGTGTGTGTGTGTGTGTGTGTGTGTGTGTGTGTGTGTGTGTGTATTAGTGCATATTTGAACCATCATCCTTAATTAATAACTATTGTATTGAATACATTATTTAAATAATGTAGGAAAAATATTTGCATAAAGCATTAAATTAAAATGGATACAGGTAAAATAAAATATGAAAACATTTTAAAAAAACTAAACATGGTAGATCTTATGAAAAAAATCAAACATGACTAAAAATAAGGCCATCTTACAATACATTCAATGTACTACAACTTGGAGATTGAAATGAAATAATTCATTCTTTGAACTTACCCAGACTATTAAAAACTTCTATAAAAGTGTGAAATACCATGATGAATCAAATCTTATAATAACTATTTATGAGAACTTGTGCATGTGGGATTCCTTAAAATGGTGAAACTAATAAGACAAATCAAACAAGAATAAAATAATACACTTATGAAATTTAATAGTTTAATACTAATAAATTACCATTGGTAAAGCACGATCAAAAAAATTAATCATCCAATCTACATTAAAGATACTAAAATTATCATGTTGGAGGGATGAAAGAAAAATAGAAAGATTAATAAAGCCATTGAAATTGAAACTACCTTATTAATCTAAATAAGAATTATTGTTTTAAGTTAATACATCTAAAATATATTATAAACTATAATCTAACCTATCCAATATAATAAAGTCTATTAATTAGATGATCTCTTGAAAGACAAAAAAATTATATTATTAAAAGGTGTATCTTGTGTTCATGCTCACAACACAAAGATGAAAGTAGTCAATGACAATCAGGAAGGCAGACAAACTCTAAATAACTAACAACTATTCTAATAAAAGAAATCTACTTTAAAAACTCTCTAAACTAACTAAACTTAAATTAAACTAATCTAACTACTAGCTAATCCTAATAACTAAACTAATCTAAAATCTAATTACTAATAGTCAAACTAAGTCTAAGAAAACAAACTAAATCTAGACCAAAATTATAAAGAAAGAAAGTGATCCAAAAACTAAAAAAATCTAACAATGCTACAAACTTTTTTTTTTTAAAAAGTAGAAATAAAAAATAATTATTAAAGAAAAAATTAAGGTTAACGAAAACTAAACTAAAAATCAAATTCAAATAAAGAAAAGATATTATAAAACAAAAAATTTGTGAGTCTTAAGAAATAAGAGTAATCTTAGAATAATTAAATGATTTTATTTAAAAAATCAACACTCTTTATGCAAAACATTTTCAAAATATAATGTTTACAATCAATTAGATGAACAATCTATCGTAAAAGTGATGTTTTATCTTTATTCGATTTAAATACTTGAATTATGTACATAAAACTGTAAATTGTAATTATCAAAAGATATTAAACTTAAAAATTTATAGATAATCAGTTATAAATGATAATATAAAATGGGATATACCTGTATTATCTAAGTAGTACATTCAACCATCAGAGAAAGTACTATTAGTCTATTTGTGAAAGTTATGTTATCTCAAAAAAATTACATAGTAGAGAGAGATAAATGATTGACTTCACACATGTATAAGTCTTCAGTATCTATGTTTTTTCCCCTTTTTAAATCAATTTTTGATCCCTTTTAAACCTCCAAATTTGGTTGAAAAATAAGTTATAATTAACTTTAGTTAGTTATTTGTCAACTTTATTAATTAAATTTAAAATTCAATTAATTTGGCAGTTACAAATTAAAAGTATTTAAGACTTTGAAAAGTCTTAAGAGATCAAATATTTAAATTTAGACCATGTATTTCTAATTGATGGGGACCCTTTTAGTCAACTAATAATATTTTAAAATATCAATTAATCAAGTAACATATCATATTAAATGAAATTAAATTTTACATTTATTCTATTTTATACTTTAATTTTCTATATATATATATAATCAAGTAACATATCATATATATATATATATATATATATATATATATATATATATATATATAATGAAATTAAATATGATATGTTACTTGATTATATATATATATATATATATATATATATATATATATATATATATATATATATATATATATATATATAAAGTAACATATCATATTAAATGAAATTAAATTTTACATTTATTCTATTTTATACTTTAATTTGCTCAATAGCATATATATATATATATCAAATTAAGGTATAAAATAGAATAAATGTAAAATTTAATTTCATTTAATATGATATATATATATATATATATATATATATATATATAACCAAATAATTTATAAAATCTCCAAAGACTTGTTTCACTATTATATATCAAATTAAAGTATAAAATGGAATATATATATATATATATATATATATATATATATATATATATATATATATATATATATATATATATATATATATATATATATATATATCAAATTAAAGTATAAAATGGAATAAATGTAAAATTTAATTTCATTTACTATGATATGTTACTTGATTATTAATTGATTAATTGGTGGGACCTTTTTAGTCAACTTATAATATTTTAAAATATCAATTAATCAATTAATAATCAACATATCATATTAAATGAAATTAAATTTTACATTTCTTCTATTTTATACTTTAATATATATATATATATATATATATATATATATATAAAACCAAATAATTTATAAAATCTCCAAAGACTTGTTTCACTATTCTTTATTCCATGTGCAACATCATGCTTTCGAAAATAATTATTTTTACAAAATATTTTGATAGTAAAAATATTTTAACTATTTAATGTGGAAGATGAACCCAAACTCTTTATGAAACACTTTCACTTTGCTGAAACTAAAAATTTTACTATGTTTTCTAGAAATATTAAATTTAACATTCAAATGATTGTCAAACTGCATAATTTCTAGTTTGTGGTGATGGTCATTTGACCGTCAAATTTAACATCATAAAAAAAATTTGTAGGTGATCATTTTACAAATTTTGTACAACAAAAATTATTTCAATCAATTTTCAAAATTAAATAAAATCCGTTGTAAAAATCTTGTTCACTATCAAGATTCAACTTCATGAGTAAACTAAAAAAATTATATTTTTCTTAATTTTGTTTTCAAATACTTATGTCCATAATGTTTGCATAATGTTCTCACTATTATTGTCTAAATAATATTTTAAATATTTATGATTTTTATAATTCCCAGAACTAAAATTCACATGCATTTTTTTGAATAAATTAACAAGAATATTGTTTTGAATATATATGATTTGTATAATTCTCAAAACTAAAATTGGCATGTATTGTTTTGAAGAAATCAACAGGAATCATTTCATTAAAAAAATTGACATAATTATATTATTTCAAATTTATTATGTCTAAAGTGAAATAACTTATCATAGCTTTTCAAATTCATCAATCATTTTAAATCTGACTTATTCCACCAACAAAAAACTCAAATCTGACTATTACATAATCATAACACATCTCTAAATCATATTTTCAAAACTTGTTACAACCTTTCATGAAAACTATTAACTATCTTTTTACCATTCACATCTTTGAATTTGGAACAAAACTGAGAATATATAAGCTTATGTATTTAAAACCAAAAATATTTCATGATATTAAAATTGTTCCACAAATCCTTCACAATCTATCATAAACCCATCTTTGAATTGATCTATACTTCAAATAAAACACACATGTAAAGTTTTATTTGTAACAAAACCCTAGTCTTCAACAAAACTTGATATATAATTTTTATGAGTAAATACAAATTGATATGAACAAATATTACGATTATCTTGAATACTCAAATAAACTAAAACTCCAAAAACTGAATAAATATATGTAAATAAACCTTTCACACTCATTTTTAGAATATCATACTAATTGATTGTCATAACAATTTCCAATCTTAACCTCAAAATGCTAAGGTGAATAGTTATATGAGGATATTATCATCAATATTTTATGCAAACATTGACATGATTTTGGGAACCAGAAATTAACATTTTATATAAATTCTAAGATCTTTGACTTTCTAAAACTAGACATGCCATGTTTTTAAAATAAAAGCCCAAAATAATAGAACTTATCAAATCATGTAGACTCAAAACACTATATTTGTTATGCACCATATAGTAAAAACTATCACCATTTTTCATAAAATTTATTCATATTCATGGCATACGTGAACAAATTCTCCTATAAATTTTTGCTTACAATATCCCAACTACAACTCCTAAACTCCAATCTAGTAGAGTAATAATTCCACAAAAAAGATTCAAAGAATGATAAAAACAAAGAAAATAATTCTATTTCTAATCCAAGTCCCTTGAAGTAACTACATGTGCTTACATTCCCACTTCTCATTGGCCTAATTAAAATTGAGACAAATACTTAGCATACCGCAAACCAGGTTAGCTATACTATCAAATTTAGTGATTGTCCAAATATTTGTTAAACCTTTACACAATTTCTATCATTTGAGGTATGTACACCTCATCATAAATTTTCAAATTACCAAAATCTTAGCATGATCTTGAAGTATCCTTGAGTATGTATTTATATTAACTTTTGCCAACTCAATGTACATCGATGTCTTATCGAATAGACTACCAACTCAACTTCCACATCAACTTGATTATTAAACATGATAACCATGTCAAATTTATTCCTTTGAAACTTATGTTTTCAAACATAGACTTAAATTATAATCTTTGAAACAAATCCTTATTCCCTTGAAAATATCATAACTTTATGCCCTCAAAATCACTATAGCTTGATAGTTTATTTGTATCATTTTTAAAATTTTGAGATTAATAACATTAGATTAGGAATTTAATCATAATGAAGTCTTAAGATTAAACTTATAACCCCTTAAGATGTTTGAATATCCTAAAGAAATAACTTGGGTTTCAAAATTAATCTCAAATTTCACTTATATATGCAATTAAATAATGTCATTATTTTTGCATTTAAAATAAATTAAATAGTAGAATCATATAAATATATAACACTTTTGGTGATCAATCATATCTCAAGATGGTAATCAATACTCTTTATATTTTTAAACTAAAACATTAACTTGTGACATGTTAAAATCTGAAAGTTGATTCATCTACAACTAAAATTATAATACTTATTTGATCATATGTGTGTGTGTGTGTGTGTGTGTGTGTGTGTGTGTGTGTGTGTGTGTGTGTGTGTGAATTTTAATCATTGATCCATAAATAATTTTTAAAACCACTATAATATAAATATCAATTCATAAATATGATAATTACCAAATTATTTCATCAAAATCATTCATATCTAAAAATATTACTAATTGACTTAGGTTCCCCAATTATAGTTTTAAATTTTATGAATAGGTCATCACTAAGGTAAATTATAAATAATATCATATTATTATTTTTTTTAAATGATCGTATGAAAATTGGGTATAGCACTGACAATCTTTCTATCCAGTTTCAAGTATGCAAATGGGTAGCAATCAAATTGCCTATTATAAGAACATTAACTTGAGAGTATGATGTAAATCATTTATCAAAAAGCTATGCATAATCCCTTTTAATATATTTCAACAAGAGATGAGGTGTTCATCTAATGTGACATAAATAAAAAAATGATATAACAAAGAAGTTCAGGATAAATGCACACATAAATGCAATATCTTAAATACAATATATAAAAATAAAGTATTTGTTGAAAACATTATAACTCGATATATGTTAATCATGTATTAAAAAAATTGAATTTATATAGATAATATCTAAAAATAATTAAAACTTACATCTAAATTGTAGCATCTTTGCATTCTCTCTCATAACGTGAAAACTTTGTCCATTTGAAATACTTGTTGATCTTTTCAAATTAAAATTCAAACAACATGGAAACAAATAAACAATAAGAAAAGAAAAAAACACAAACTAAAGGGAAAAATAAAAATAGAACATCAAATTAAAATTGACAAAATATTTACAAACCAAAAATAAATATATCATTAATCGACATCAAAAATCATCCACTATAGAAAAATACTAAGAATACACCATAACTAGAAACTAACAAAAGAAAAAAATAAAATTTAATGAATGAAGGAAGTATAAGAATAAATGATAAAAGATCTCCTCCAATATAACTATAATATAAGACACTATTTTTAGAATACAAATATTCATGATAAGTCAAGTTATATGATATAAAAATAGTATGACAATATGATAAACACATTAAATAACCTTTAATAAACAAAATTAAATCATAACTATGTGCGTTTTTAACTATTTATTTTTTTGTATTATATATGAAAGATTACCTATCTGATTTGGAGTGAGATGAATATTTTTAAGGTTAGAATAGAAAGAATCTTAACTTATCTATTCAATTATCTCTAAATAGTTTTGAATACCTTATGACTTAACATATTCAGTAAGATCTATCATTTTAAACTCTAAAGGGTCATAAAATTTGAAACATTTATAGTCCATTTTATTAATCAAGTCTTCTTATTTAGATTATGTAAAAAAAATATTATAAGAAATATCATACTCACTTATTAATTGTATATTTTGATCTGAACAATCTAAAAAATTAAAATTTTCATGTTCAAATTTAGTCAATTGATTATTCATTTTAGTGTTTGTAACATCACAAACATATTTTTCTATTGTCATAGCACTAAATCTAGCATCAAAGAAAACATAATTTTCATTATCACAAAGATCTTTTGAACCAAAGGTGATAAGATAGTTATCAAAAGGATTTAAATTAAATTTTATATTGTTATAGATAGTAATAAAATCATAAGAAAATGAATAATTTTATTTGAAAAAATAATTAGATTCAAATTCCAAAGAAATTTTTATATCAAAATCAAGAGTTTTTAGTTCATGATTTTTCAAATCATCATCTTCTATATTAATTATGTTTGAAAGAGAATTAGTAGTTTTATTTGATAAAGAGTCAATAGCAAAAAATAAATTAGAATTAAGAGAAAATATGTTATCAGATGATTGATCAGATTGATTAAATGAATTAAATTGCTTTACTTTTGAAATTGATAAAACATCTAAAGAAAAATATTTTGATGAAGAATTTGAACTATGATCTAATTTTTGAGATGCGTTTTCAGTCATCATGTCATGATTTGACCATAGACACAAAATATATAAAATTATTTTGGAAATGTGTGTTCAAAATGCAAAATAAAAGTAGAGAATCTTTTACATTTGATCATATCATGATTAAGTGAACAAAGCTTACAGAAATATTGATTTTGTCTTCGAATGTAAGCAAACTTCAAGACTAAACTAAAATTAATAATACTATTTTTTTGAATAATCTGAATATAATTATCAACTTATTCTTCCAATAAAGAAATAAAAGATCACCACTTGATCGAAAAAAATAGAAATTTTATTAAATTTTGAAAGAGAACGCAACAAATATTCTCCTATAGATTCTTTTTCTTTCAAATAAAGCATGAACCAAGCTATTAGATGTTGATCTACTTGATTTTTAATTAATATTTTAATTTAAATTCATTTTTGAGTGATATCATACATATTTTCTATAATTGAGGAAGAAACAGTCATGAAACTAGAATCAAAATCTGGGCACCCAATTATGATAACTATGAACAAAAAATTAATGACTAATTATGGTAATGTGAATCATTAAAATCAAGAATAAATAAATAAATACACTTGATTTAAATGTCTCCAACTGAGTTTAAAATTTTTGTAATGGATAAAAATGTCATGCCAATGAATCAACTCATTCACCTATCATGAATGTCAAGATGAAATCATACCAATTTAATCATAAGGGACCTATGGCTGAAAATCAATCCTAAGGTATGCAAAAGGATCTTTTAAAGTTTTAAATATTTAATATGTTTAATAATAAATTTAAATCAAATGTAAAAACATTCACTAAGTCGATCAAATATAACATGAAAATTAAATATGTCAAGCAAATTACTCATAAACAATACTTTGATCCAAGAATCTAATCATTATTTTAATATCATATAATTCAATCTCAAATCTGTTATAAACTATCATCTAACATATTCAACAGAGTAAAATTTATAAATTATATGATCTCTTGAAGGATAGAAAATTAGATTGTTGAAAGGTGTATCTTATGTTCATGCTCACAACATAAATATGAAAATAGTCAATGACAACCAAGAAGGTAGATAAACTCTAAACAACTAACAACTATTCTAATAAAAGAATTCTAATTAACAAACTCTCTAAACTAACTAAATTTAAATAAAATAATCTAACTACTAACTAAGCCCAATAACTAAACTAATCTAAAATCTAATTACTAACAATCAAACTCAGTCTAAGAAAATAAACTAAATCAAGACTAAAAGTATAAAGAAAGAAAGTGATCAAGGAAACTAAAAAATATATGTAACTCTAACACTCCTACAAATTAAAGAAAGAAATCAAAAAAAAATAAGAATTATCAAGAAAAAATTAAGGTTAATAAAAACTAAACTAGAAATCAAACTCAAATAAATAAAAGACATTATAAAACAAAAAATTTGCAAGTCTTAAGAAATAAGAGTCATTTTAGCAGAATTGAATGATTTTATTTGAAAAATCAATATTTTTCATACAAAATATCTTCAAAAGATAATTTTTACAATCAATTAGATCAAAAATCTGTCTCAAAATCAATGTTGTCATCATTATTCAAGTTAAATACTCAAATTTTATAAATATGATTACAAGTTGTAATTATCAAAAGATATTAAACTTAAAAATCTTTAGATAATAAATTATAAAAGATAATATAAAATTGGATATATCTACGTTGTCTAAATAGTATACTCAATTTTTAGATAAAGTATCATTGATCTATCTCAGAGAAATTGTATAAAAGAGCGAAATAAATGATTGACTTCACAAGTGTATAAGTATTCACTACCTGTGTTGTTCCTCATTTAAAAATAAATCTTTGATCTCCTTTTAAACTTTCAAAGTTAGTTGAAAAAGAAGTTATTACTAACTTTAGTTAGTTATTTTTCAACTTGATTAATTAAATTTAAAATTTAATTAATTTAAGGGTTACAAATTAAAATTATTTTAAAAGTCTTAAGAGATAAAATATTTAAATTTAGACTAGATATTTCTAATGGGGGACCCTTTTAGTCAACTAAAAATATATTAGAATATCAATTAATTAATAAATAATCAAGTAACATATCATATTAAATGCAATTCAATTTTATACTAATTTTATTTTGCATTTTAATTTACTATATATATATATATATATATATATATATATATATATATATATATATATATATAACAATTTATCAAATTTCCAAAGACTTATTTCACTACTTTTTATATCATGTGCAACACCATGCTTTTGAAAATAAATTTATCAAATCTCCAAAATTCAATTTTATACTAATTCTATTTTGCATATATATATATATATATATATATATATATATATATATATATATATATATATATATATATAACAATTTATCAAATTTCCAAAGACTTATTTCACTACTTTTTATATCATGTGCAACACCATGCTTTTGAAAATAAATTTATCAAATCTCCAAAGACTTATTTCACTACTTTTTATATCATGTGCAACACCATGCTTTTGAAAATAATTATTTATGTGAAATATCTCGATAGTAAAAATATTTTGACTATATCATATGAAAGATGAACCCAAACTCTCCATAAAACACTTATATATATATATATATATATATATATATATATATATATATATATATATATATATATATATATATATATCATGTGCAACACCATGCTTTTAAAAATAATTATTTATGTGAAATATCTTGATAGTAAAAATATTTTGACTATATCATATGAAAGATGAACCCAAACTCTCCATAAAACACTTTTACTTTGATATATATATATATATATATATATATATATATATATATATATATATATATATATATATATATATATATATATATATATAAGAAAGAAAGATGAACCCAAACTCTCCATAAAACACTTTTACTTTGCTAAAAATAACCGTGTATATATATATATATATATATATATCAAACAATTTATCAAATCTCAAAAGACTTATTTCACTACTTTTTATATCATGTGCAACACCATACTTTTGAAAATAATTATTTATGTGAAATATCTTGATGGTAAAAATATTTTGACTATATCATATGAAAGATGAACACAAACTCTCCATAAAACACTTTTACTTTGTTGAAAATAACCATTTTATTATGTTTTTCAGTCAACCTAAATTTGATGTTCAAATGACTATCAAACTACATAATTTCTAGTTTGTGTTGATGGTCATTTGACTATCAAATTTAGCATCATAAAAAAAATTGTATGTGATTTTTGCAAATTTTGTACAATAGAAATCAATTTAATAAATTTTCAAAATCAAATTAAACCCATTACAAAACTCATGTTTACTATCAATATTCCACTTCATGAATAAACCAAAAAAATAGATTCTACTTAATTTTGTTCTCAAATATTTTTACCCATAATGTTTACATTATGTTCTCACTATTATTACTATTTGAATATTATTTTAAATATATATGATTTGTAAAATTCTCAAAACTAAAATTTGCATGAATTTTTTTGAAAAAATCAACATGAATCTTTCTAGAAAAATTTCTAACATAATTATATTCTTTCAAATTTATTATGTCTAAACTAAAATAACTTATCATATCTTCTCAAAACCATCAATTATTATGACATTTTAAATCTAACTTATTCCACTAATAGAAAACTTGAAACTAACCATTACATAATCATAACACATCTCTAAATCATATTTTCAAAACTCATTACAACCTTTCACGAAAAATATCAACCATATTTTTACCATTTGCATCCATGAATTTGGAACAAAACCTAGAATATATAACCTTATGTGTTTATAAAACTAGAAATATTTTGTAATATTACAACTTTTTGACAAATCCTTCACAATATATCATAAAACCATCTTTGAATTGATCTATGCTTCAAATAAAACACACGTGTAGAGTTTTCTTTGTACCAAAACCCTATACTTCAACATAACTTGATATATAACTATTATGCATTAAATATAAACTGGTATGAATAAATATTACCCTTATCTTGAATAATCAAATAAATTGAAACCACAAAAACTAAATAAATATATGTAAATAAAACTTTCACACTCATTTTTAAAATATCATACTAACTGATGATCATAATATTTCCCAATCTTAACCTAAAAATGCTAATATGAACAGCTATATGAGGCTATTATTATCAATATTTCCTGCAAACATTGATATGATTTTGAGAACCAAAAAACAACATTTTTCATAAATTCTAAGATATTTGACTTTTCAAAACTAGACATGTAGTGGTTTTAAAAAAACCAACCCAAAATATTAAAACTTGTCAAAGCATGTAGACTCGAAGCACTATATTTCTCATGCACCAGACAGTAAAAACTATCACCATTTTCATAAAATTTATTCATATTCATGGTGAACCTGAACAAATTTTCATGCAAAATTCCACTTACAATCTCCCAACTATAACTCCCAAACTCTAATTTGGCAAAGTATTGATTACACAAAAAAGCTTCAAATAATAAAAAATAAAAAAATAAAATAATGCTATTTGTAAGCCATGTGAAGTAACTACTCATGCTTACATGCTCACTTCTCATTGGCCTCATTAAAACCAAGACAAATACTTAGCATACTACCAACCAAGTTGGCTATAATATCAATTTTAGTGACTGCCAAAACACTTGTTAAACCTTTACCCAATTTCCATCATTCTAGGTATGTACACCTCATCATAAAGTTTCAAACCACCAAAATCCTTGCATGATCTCAAAGTATCCTTGATTATGTGTTTGCATTAACTTCTGATAGATCAATATATATCTTTGTCTTATTGAATATACTACCAACTCAATTACCACATTAACTTGATTATGAAACACGATAACCATGTCAACCTTATACCTTTGAAACTTATGTTTTCAAACATAGACTTAAATTATGATCCTAAAAATAAATCTATATGCCCTTGAAAACATCATAACTTAATTTCTTCAAAATCACCATGGCTCGATAATTTATTTGTATCATTTTTAAAACCTTAGGCTTAATGACATTAGATTATAAATTTAATCATAATGAATCCTTAGGATTAAACTTATAACCCCTTAAGATGTTTGAATGCCCTAAATAAATAACTTGGATTTCAAAATTAATGTCAAATTCCACTTATATATGCAATTAAATAATGTCATTATTTTTGCATTTGAAATAAATTGAATAGTAGAATCAGATGAATCTATAACACTTTGGTGATCAATCATATCTCAAGATGGTAATAAATACTCTTTATATCTTCAAACTAAAAGGTTAACTTGTGACATGTTAAAATCTAGCTGTCGATTCATTTGCAATTAAAATTGTAACACTTATTTGATAATATATGTATGACAATTTTATTCATTGATCCACAAGTGCTTTTCTAAACCACATTAATACAAACATGAATTCACAAATATAATAATTACTAAATTATTCAATCAAAATCATGCATATCCATAAATAATACAAATTGACTTAGGGTCCCCAGTCGTAGTTTTAAATTTTATGACTATGTCATCACTAAGATAGATTATGAATAATATCATATTATTTTCAAAAAAAATATGGGTGTGAAAATTAGGCATAACACATTCCCCTTTGGCATCTATTTTTTTCTTTATAAGAGTCTCAATTTATCCAGCATCTTTGAATTCAGTATCCAAAGAAAAATGTTCATAGAACCACCAATATTTTGATTTTGTTATTCTAGGGAATCTTTGGCATACTGCATCATCTCTAAATGTAAGGCACTTCCTTACTTTTTTGATAAAAACTTAGATAGAAAAGTATATTCATCATGATATTCCCCCATCATTGAATCCCTAATGCTCCTATCTATTTCATTTACTTATCATGAGAGATCACATACTTTTACTTTCATGAAAAGACACAAAGAGAAAAAAGTTTAAAAAATGCGAGCAATCATATTCCAATGGATATATCAAATGAATTGAGATTTTATAATCTTATTGTATATGGGACCTAAAACCTTATCTCTAAATATAATCCAGGATGTAAGAATAACTTTGAACATAATCCTTTGTCTTGTAATGAAACTTAAAATTAGAAACAACCTATTGACTAAGTATATCCACTATGCATCCACCTAAATCCTCTATAGAAATGTTATTTCTAGTTACAATCTTAAAAAGTGTAGGTCCAACTAAAATATAGTGGAATTTCCTTTAACAAGCATGCTTTCATTTTCCATCATAGGAATATAAGTTCCTCCAGGTGTGCAAGAACCTAGTACCAAAGTAATCTATGCAATTCTTACAGCTAACATATATGCCTGATTGTAAAAAATTCTTCTAAAATTATCTATGTGCCCTTGTAATATAGAGCCTTGATAAATTATGATGAAATAAAAAGTATATCTTCAATCTTTAAATCTATATGGATAAGTTTTAAATCATGCATATATGTTGTTGACTACTAATACTATCTTCCAATCTCTTAGACAAGATTAATGGGATATGGGTGGAAATTATTTTCCATAAAATATCATATAAGATTGTTCATATTGTAAGACATTATATTGGTTCCTAGTTATACACCTCTTTTGTTTGGCCTTGTACATTTGAAGAAAATGGAAAACAAGGATGAAAAACCCACTACTATGTCATTGTAGCTGGGGTAGGGTTTGGCATCGAGAATGGACCAAACAAAGAAAATGACTAGGAGGCATCTA
The DNA here is from genome assembly GCA_037957365.1 of Torreya grandis. Lineage (NCBI taxonomy): Eukaryota > Viridiplantae > Streptophyta > Pinopsida > Cupressales > Taxaceae > Torreya > Torreya grandis. Next base: position 164,496 of record JARHVA010010305.1, on the reverse strand, counting down.
AAAAGGGTATGGTTAATTCCCTACTACTTTTCGCTCTGCCTAAACTAAGGTGAGATATCCTATGGGGTATCTTACTCACATGGAAGGGTTTTACACTTCAATCTTCATCAGGATCCTTGGCATAAGGGGGAAATATGACCAAAACATAACCACATTTGCACACTTCACCCATGAAGGGTTGTCACACAGAGTGCATAAATTCTTTATGTCATACATAATCTACTAAACAAAAATGATAAGATGACTCCAATCTTCATTTTTATAAAATATTCAACAACATGGGCTAAATGGAAAAATATAGCACTAGGCTTTCAAGCACAAACTACAAACACATTTCAAATATGCAAGATCTTATGTGTCTGCAAGGCAAATAACACTTATATTATGTAAAGGGTGTTGTAAATTTAGGGTAGATAGTTTTTTAGTTATATAAAGAAGGGTGGTGTACTAATGGTTTTCAAATAGCAGTGTTTCTTTCAACATACACGACATCACCTATTACAAAGATGTAGGAAAACTAAGATTCAAACCATGGAAACTACAAGGAGAAATTTGTATCCATTAGTGCCAATAGAATGAAAATGCCCAAATGATCCCTAAAACCCTATGACATGCAATGAAATTATAATCTCAAATTCTTTATCTTACTAAATTTATGAACCCAGCGTGCCCTAATGAGGTATTTAACAAAATATTTCTAAATCTCTATGTAAAAAGGGGTTTATAACCCAAATTTATGCTCAAAATGATAACTAGTAGTGAACACAAAGCTAGATATCCAATCAGCATAGTATATAAAACATCTCATTTCATCTCATTAATAAGATATAATAAATAACCACATGTATTTTCCATTGACTTGAAACAAAATATTACACACATCAATGTTTCAAAATGTTGCCACAGGGACAAACATGGTGGATTTGCTCCATGTTGGATAGGGGAGACACATAGAGGTTCTCTTAGAGCTTGTTAATGTTTGTACAAGCTACAGCCAACTTAGAAATAAATTTAAAATACACTCACAATAGTGATCCTAAACTTTGAAAGAGCCTATACTTAGAGAAGAAAAAAGAACGACAACAACCAACAAACTTTGAATAGAAGACAATCCTTATATTTATACATTTTTCAAAACTTCAAATCCAAGAATAAGAGTTGAAACTTGCAAAGGTGCAAAACACCCCTCTAAGTTATGCTAAGATGTTACTAATTGGGAATAAAATCCTTTGGCACACCTGAAATATTCATGTATTTGCATGGAAAAAGATCCCTCTAATTAGCTCTTCAAGAAATGATGGAGGTTTTCAACAACCCATTGCTCTCGTTGGATATAAATTCATTTCACTTGAGATAGAGGGATAATCTTCATGGTGGAGGCCAAAAATACTTTGTCTTCTTGTGTAACTACCTTGGGTATGCCCTGGACCACATTCTTGCATAGTTACAAACTCCTGCACTTGCAATGATGGCATAGGAATATTCCATATCCATGGCTATTTGAGTAATATTTCCTTGGAGTGGCCCACCTGGATCTTGAAAACCTACAATTTCTCTCCCATGGAGGAGCTTGGGCAAATAAATCAAATGAAAATACAATGACTTAGATTTATCTTACCCTTTTTACTTCTTGGCTCCAAACTTGCATTTTTACCTTTTGCAATTTTCACTTTTAACATTTTTGCAAATTTGCCCTTTTTTACTCTTATTTTTCATATTCATTTTTGTACAAATTTGATTTTTTGTAATTTCCTCCATATTTCCCCTTTTTAATGCATTATGTGCATTTTTCACCTTTTGGGGAAATCCTAGTCCTTTTATACAAATTAGCACCAAGTACAATTTACACGGTGCTTCTCCCACTGAAATGTCCCTTTGCATCCGGTAGAATCTAGAGATGGGAGTACACTTTGCAACAAAAGCTGGTGAAAAATGCAAGTCAACCTCCCAGCTCTGCCAAAATTCTCTTATGCCCTTTCAAGCATTTTTACAATGTGCATTTTGAGAATTTGCACTTTGGATAGTGCTCTTACCACTAAGATTTCCCAAGGAGCCTGGGGTCTCATTTGAACCCTTTGTTGAAAATTGCAAATTTTGGATTTTTCAATATTTACCCAATTTTATTTCCAGCAAAGCACCCTATTGTGATTTTTTCCAATAGTCAAGTTTTCCCCTAACTTGCCATTACTTGCTTTCCACCTCTGTCATTCCCATAGCATAAGCACTTCCACTAAATCTATATGATCTAGATTCATATTTGTACTCATCTATAGGAATTACACATCTATGAGCCATGTCTCTACATTAATGCCATCAAAGAGGACCCAAAAATACATACCACATGACAACTCAAAATTCTTGATCCTTTTCAACTTGATACCTAAATGCAATAATTTATCCCATTTGCATAGAATCAATTTTGATTTAAAACATTCACCATGTGAAAACCCTCACTACCCTAGTTCTCTTGGTGCTTCTCTCATTCAATATTGAAAACTAAGAACTAGGAGTATAAAATTAAAACTTTGATGTAGAGGAGTGTGCGCTTGGGTTTGTAATTGATCTATTTCCTAGCTTCAAGTACACCTAGAGTACATTATTTATCCTATGCAAATCATCATTCTTCTCTTCTTAAGGATCATTATAACATGAGACATAGTGCTCAATATTTGAATTTCAAGTTAAAAATATGAATTTTTAGGGTCTAAAGGTTATTTTTACAGTGGTGCAAGGCAAAGTGAACCCTTTCCATGTAATATTTAGATTCCTAGCAATCATAATACTATCTAGCTGATTCCACCATAGAATAGTAGATGCATTTGCCTTAGAAAGGTTATAAAATGGGGCCATGATGTCCCCCAAAACCATTTCAATGCCGAGTCTTCTAATTTTCTCAATCTAAATATCTTGAGATGTTTCTCTTTTTTCCATACATAATAAACCCTTCTTTATGCATCTCATCTACTTGAAAATCATCCTCATGGCATCCACTCAAGATAAATGGATTCATTCTTAATACTTTTGAGCTCTCAATTATCATCCACCCCATAGTGAATTATAGTGATCAAATACATTGAGATGGCCAACCTGCCTTATGCATCTCCCTATACATTTATGTATCCATAAGTCACCATTAGACCTATAGCAAGGATGTGTACCTTTACACTAGTTGGGCATACACTTTTCCTCTTTTTAACTTTTTCCCACCTCTTTCTTGTGCCTTTGCTAAGCGATGTGGAGATGAGGTAGCACATTGCACTTTTGCACCCTTTGTTGGTGCAAAGTGCATGTTGATCTCCCATCTCTGCCAAACTTACCTTTATGTCTCATTTTACGAACCCCAAGAATGGTGCAATGCCTTACACTTTTCATGTTGGTTAGTGTAAAGTGTATCTCGTCCTCCACCTTCCACCAAAATATTTTTTTAGGATTTAAAGTACCAAGTGCACATGATTTTCATTTTTTGAAAACCCGATGGAGCTTGACTCCTTATTTTGTACCATTTTGAAACTACTTTAGTTATGGGATGTGGAAGTGGGATTCCATAATGCACATTGCACTACTTGGTATAAAATGCATGCAAGGCTCTGCTTTCTACCACTCATACTACTCAAACCTCTATGGGCTTATGACATGGATTTTGTACTTTTGACAATGTGCATTCAACACATTGACCTCCACTAAGTCTCTTCACACACCTTCTATGAGCCTCAACACCATCGATGCACATGTCCTCTTCATGATACCCCATGACATAAATTTGGTATAACATTTTCACTTATTAAAACATGCAACCATCACATTGACCTCCATCATACTTGCCTACTCATCTTTTTTCTATAATAATATTATACATGTTTTTCACCTATTATTACCGTCTACCCAAGGGATTGTGGAGGTATGATAGCACCTTGCACATTTCACCTTGCATTGGTGTAAAGTGCATGGAAGACTCTACCCTCCACCATGCACCTCTTGGTTAACATGCATTCAACACCTCCTACCTTCACTAGGCTACCACATGAAATGCTTACTACTATTTTCTTTGACATTTCCTACCATGTATGCACGAACAACATAGCATGGGGTTGAAAAGTCAACGTGGCACATTAAAATCTAGCATAGAGTTCACCAACAATGACACAAGGCCTAGTGTAAAATAAATCACCAACATAGGATCTCACCTGAGGATACACACACCCCTATGGGTGTGTAAAGAACCCCATAACACAAGACTAGGTGCCAATCCATTGGGCCACGAAGTTAACAATTTAGAAACTTATTAGTAAACACCCATGAATACTCAAAAAAATAATGGAAAACTAATAAAAATAGATCAAGAGGATATGAATATGAATGTATGACCAAAAACATGAAAGGAAACTGTACAAATAAGGCTTGAAGAAAAGGGGTAATAAAGTAACGAAACAACATAAGGATAAAACTATACAGTATACAATATGGTACGTGGATTATGGACTCAATAAAAGAAGTGCTTCAAATGCTTACCATTGACTAGAATCTCTAGTATTTCACCATCTATATCTCTCAATAAGAAGGTATGCTCCCCAATCTTATAGTTAATGGAATAGGGACCCATCCACAAAGCATTGAACTTGCCATGCTTACCTTTATCATCATGCTTGTTGTCCCAAAGTAAAACCAGATCACCTTCTTGGAAATTTACTGGAGTGACCTTCCTATCAAATATGTTCTTCATCTTTTCCTTAAATTTAATCTGTCTTTTATGAGCTTGTATTTGAATTTCATGAAGCTCAACAATCTAGTTAACCATGTTTTCATAGTGGTTGATTTGTTCATCATCTTCTAGTTATTGCATGTGCTAATAGGTTAGCAACTACAAATTCATTGGCAGAATTCTTTGGGTCCCATAAACAATCTCAAAATGGATTCTACCTATATCTCTCTTAGTCATAATCCTATCAACCCATAAGGAAAACTTTAGGTATTCACCGCACCTCTTCTTATTTTATTCCAAAGTTTGTCTAATAATCTTGAGTAAGTTAATATTACTTGATTCTACTTGCCCATTCCCTTGAGGATTGTAGTTGGAAGCATAATTCAGTTTAATCCCATAGTCTTTGCATAATGCCACCAATGTTTTAGCTTTGAAGTTCATGTCATTATTAGCAATTATCTTGATAGGTACACCAAACTTACAAATAATCTTATTTAGTAATAAATCCATGACTATCTAGTGTGTGGATCTTCTCATAGGGATTTCTTCAACCTATTTGGTGAAGTAATTAGTTGAAAGTAGTATCCATCTATGCCCAACACTTGATGAATCAATGATTTCTCTAATGAAATCCATTCCCCATTATCTGAATGGGACTACAATCATCATAATATGCAAGGGAAGAGAACCTAAAGCTTTCATCCTCCTAATAAAGCACTACATTTCTCACACCTTATAACCATCTAAGCAACATCCTTAAATAATGATGGCCACCAATAACTAGCTTTTAGAATTTTATGAGTTATAACTTTAGGTAAAAAAATGGCTACCACAAACTCCACTATGGAAGTCTTCAATCAAGACAACGATCTATTCTTCTAACACACATCTTAGGAAAACCCCATCTAGATTCTTCCATGCAAGTCCATCTTCAGTTAAGAGGTATTTTTGGGAGATAATTTTGAGAGTTCTTCTATGATTCTTATCCAAGTCAGGGGAAAATTTAGATTTTACAAGTGGTGAACAATGTCCTTATACCATGGAGAGTTATTGAATTGACTCAAGGAATCATCAACATTAAAAATATCAATGTTTACCTCAATATCTTGCAAATTGGTCTTAGCCATGAGCTTGGTTAAACCCATCCCTCTTATTAACCTGGTGGTCTAGATGTCTATGTCATACTCTTGTAACTTGTTGACCCACCTACACCTATTTCTAGATATGTCATTCTAAGTTAAAATGTCCTTCACCATGGTGTATAGGTTGTAGGAAATAATATTTGAACTCAGAATATACAGCCTAAACATTTTAACATCCTTTAAAAGAGTGAAAACATGTTTTTCCATATTAGTTTACTTCATTTTAGGACCTTGCATAGCTTTGCTAAAGAAATCTATGGGTTGCTCATGACCATCTTCATTCTTTTGCAATAGGACAATGGTAATAATATTATATGATGCAAAATAGAATACTTAGAATAGCCTTGTGTAATCAGGACTAGCCAGGATAAGATCAAACTTCAAATCTCCTTTGATGTCATTGAACACTTACACAACCTTCTCCTCTCATTTGATGGTTTGGTCCTTCTTCATCATGGAAGTAATAGGTAGAGTTATATTTGCAAAATTAGACACAAACCTCCTTACAAAGTTAATTTTTCCAAAGAAAGACTGAATTCCTTTCTTGGACTATAGGATAGGCATTTTGTCAATGGCTTTAACCCTCTCAAGATCAATAATGACACCCTCTTTAGACAATATATGTCCCAAAAACTTGGCCTTTTGTACTCCAAAGTGGCACTTATTAGGATTAATAAAAATTCCAAACTCCCTACACCTAATCAACACCTTTTCAAGATGCCCCAAATTCTCCTCTCTTATTTTGGAGTACATGATGATATTGTCCTAATATCCAATAATAAACTAGTTAATTATCCCTACAAAGGCAACATCCATAGCTCTTTATAATTTTGCTCCAGAATTCATTAGCTTGAAAGGCATTTGCATATATACATAAGTGCCCCATGGAATTGTGAATGCAATTTTAGACCTCGAATTCTTTCACCACAACCTAGTTATATCTTGAGAAGCCATCCAATATGGACAACATTTATGAACTAGTGATGCTTTTTAGCAGGTTATCCATATTGGGTAGGGGATAATTATCTTTCAAATAACCTTTGTTTAGATTCCTAAAATCCACAAACAAGTAGATATCACCATTTTCCTTCCATACAGGGACTAAATTTTTAACCCATGATGAATACTTGATGGTTTAAATTATACTACCATCCCTCAGCTTCTTTAATTCTTCCTATATCTTGGTGGCCAAGATGGGGTTAATGGACCTCTATTTCTGCTTGAAAGGTTTGATTTTAGGATGCAATGGGATGACATGCTAGAACAAGTATTCCCTATACACTTTCAACTTAGAATAAGACCATGCTAAGCAATCCTGGTACTTCCTTAGCATCTACATGTAAGCTTTATTATTAGCTACACTTAAGTGAGTACCTAGCCAAACCTTCTTTGGATTCTCATGAGAACTCAAGTTGCACTCAGTTACATCTTTTGAAATGAATGAGTCTCTCAATTTAATTATATTATCTCCATCAAAAGACATTTCTAAACTAACCAATCCTCTTGGGATAGTGTTTGTCTTTAAATAAATTATGTCTTTCCCAAACAAAGTTTATTTCATGTCACAAACCTAAACCATAGATTCTAAGTCTATGAGTTGGTCAAGGAACTCAGCTTCACAATTCAAAAACCTATTTATTTGTTCATCATCATCAAATAACTACCAATGATGAAAATTATATGGGATTAAAGGCCTAACAATCACCTCCACTTGATACTAATAATGAGGGCTCGTATTTGCAATGTCAAATTGGTCACCTAGCCCTGCAAGTCTATCAAATTCTTGGTTGAAACTCCTATCATGATAACAAATATTGAATGCATAACATAACTCTAGCAAGTCCCAAACAACATTTCAATATTATTTCAACCATTTATTCTTCATGGAAAAAACACAACAGACTTGATTTACCACTAACTCAGAATCACCCTTAACAATCAAATACTTAATTCTATATTCATGGGCAATCCTCGTACCAAGCAAGAGTGCCTCATACTCAATATTATTATTAGTGTACTCAAAATAAATCTAGAAATAAAACATAGAACATTTACCATTAGGGGCATAAAAAATAACTACATTACCAAGATTGGAGCAAGCCCTATCGAAGCACATCTTCTAAACTACATTTTCTTTGTCAAGCTCAACATCAAGAACAACAAGTTGTTCATTAGCATCAACATTCCCAACAAATTTGTCCAATTCAACATCCATGTACAATACTTCATTAAGAGCACATTTGGGATCTTCAATTACATGTAACATTTTTGGATCTCTATAAAGTTTAACCATTTTACCCTCCAGTGGAATGGTGGCATAGGAAAGCTCCATTTGTACACTTCCACCCACACTAGCATCCCATGTACATGAAAGCAACTTCTCCCACTTAGGTTGTTAGTCCACAACCCCCACATCTATATTCAAATACTTCCCTAGATGCATTGCCAACTGCACTACCAAACCTTTGACCTATCCAACAACTAGAACCTCCTGTGAATCCATGACATAACACTTGCCAAAGGCTAATGTAATCTTAACTCTGATCTCATTTAAGACACCCAAGGGCATCACATTACAAGAAGCTCTAGAGTCAAACATATAATTATAAATAATCAGACCATTGATTAAGAGAGTAGTGTAAAATGGGTCCACATTGAGCTGAATTTCTACAATTGCAATCTTTAAATAGACCTCTAAAGTAGGCTCAAAAACCTCTTCCAATTCTTCATCACTTTTTGGGGGTGTTTGGTGTAACTTGATTTCATTTTCAACTAATTTCTCACCAAATTTCAAATATTCAAAGGCCCTCTTCCTATGTTTAGGTCTTCATAATAATTCAACAAGTGGTATGGTGATTTTCAATTGGCTCAACACATGGGCCATATCACATACACTATACTAAGGAAGAGGAGTACTTGGTGGAAGGGTAACAACACCTTCAATTGGAATATAATCATTTAAAGTCTGAATTAGAATAGGGTGGGATGGATTTACACTCTTACAAACTATCTTCTAGTGTGGATTTTGTTTAACCTCATTCATACCCTTAGGGATACTAGACAAGATGAGCACTCTATTCTTAGCAAGAGCACCTCATGGCTTAAAAAATTGGGAAATAGGCACTAGTTTAGAAGCTTTAGGACTATTGTAGTTTTTTTAGCTTCTTTACTAGCATCCCCTACCTTAGGATTTATAGGGGTAGTTTTTTGAAGATAATTAGCTTGATATTTGCTTCTCAAGTGATATTCTTTATCTTGGGCAATTACTACATTAACAAGCAACTACCTATTCTCAATTGATGGCATTCCCTCATCATATTTATTAATCATCATAGACTGTAAGAAATTGAAATCATAGATGGGTAATTCATATGCATGTGTTATATTAACATCACAAGAAAATTTGGGAGTTAGGACACTTACCTATACAACTACACTCTAGAATTGATTAATAGTAGTAACACTCAATAATTTTGTGGAAGAAGTCATCTCACTTTGGAAGATTTGACAATTGAAAATTATAACCTCATCATTAGATGATGCAAACTCAAATTTATCTACATCCTCATGAATCAAATTAGTCATATCACATGGGGGATGTGGAAGGAATCACTTATCACACCAATATATATATCAATGTCACAATTTTCAACATTCACCTTGGTGTTTAAAGGATCAAGCACTTATTTTCTATCCCCTCTATTTTAATTTCTATTAGTTCTTTCTTCACATGTAGACCTTTTCCCTTTATCATTATCTTGATTGTGGAAGGTAGACCCTCTTTGTGCTTTGTATTTGGAGACCATTCATAATTGGTAGACACCTGAGGGAGCCTCTTTTTAGCTCTAGCCATCTTGTATGACATCTCTTTGACAGCAAAGGCCAAAGTTTTAATGGTCTCTTCAAGGCTAGTTGTCTTAGTAGATTGTGCCTTTTTTAAATTAACTAATTTTACATCATCCCACTTGTTCATGGGCTTTCCAATAACCTTGATGTTATTTTCAATTTGGATGGCCATATTGAATGCCAACTATAGGTTAGTGCAAACCTTGTCTTGTAATTAGTACGTAGCCTTCTTGTCAAAAGCATCATAGTAATTTATCAAGCACATTTTATCACTGGGCTTAATTCTCTTGGGCAGCCGCATCATAGCCTTGTTGAACCAAGTGTTGAAATTTTGCACACACTCATTAAGATTATTTTTGATGTTTTCAAACTTAGCCAAAAGAAACCTTGGATCAATCCTAGCACCATACTAAATTATAAAGACATTTTTCATCTCTTCCCATGAATAAATGCATCTAGTAGGAATGGAATTAAACCATTCTCAAGCATCTTCCTCCAGCATGTGCATAAATAACTTGATGCACACATCCTCATACTTAACCTTATATTCTTCAATGATTTTTTAAAAATCCCTTAGGTGTTGATCACCACTCACTGCATTATTCCCTTCAAATTTTGGGAGACATTTCCTAACTTCATTTGGGACCTCATTAGGATAACCTTCCATCTCATCAAAATTAATAGGCCTGAATCTAGGAATGTAGAATACAGGATGTGCATTTTCATCTTGGTCCATATACCTCATGATTGGTTCAATAGTAGATTCAAGAACAAATGGTAAAGGGACACGAGGGGTAAATGAAATGGACTTGGTGGATTAGACTTGGGAGGGGATTCATCTAGTTGAGATGGAGTTGGAAAATAAATAGGACTGTGTTTCAGAATTAGTAGAAGAGCAGTGATAGTCCTCAATAATGGGGGGTTTAACAAAAATTTCAAGACTATCAAAATCTTAACATTTTGAAGAGTCTTTAATAGTTGGACTTTGCCCTTCAATAGGCCTCCAAACATGTCTCCATATTCTTTGATGTAAACTTAAGGGTGAGACAAGTCATTTGGATGAGTCACCTTTGAAGGATGATCTCAATCCTTCCAGCTTTACAAACAAGAAAGAACACTCAAAGCTGAAATGGAGATATTCAAAATAGGCACTGATCTTCTTCGAAACTAGGTCATAAAAATAGAGTCACCACTAGAACCAAAATTCTAGAATGTAGCAGTTTATAAACCAATTGTGATATAAGCTGAAATTATACTTTTTTGAGTTTAAAGATAATATAATAGCACAAAGACACTAAAATTTCCAAAATTATGTTCAAGAGGGAAAATACACCTTTCAACATGAAATATTAATAGATCTTTGTAGTAAACACAATAACATTCAAATTTTCAAACCTTAAAACTTATTGACATGTCCTTAGTGGAGTGTTATGGTGTTAATGCACCAAAATGATTAGATTAATGTAGTAATAGAAAATAAATTAACAAAGTGAAATACTCATAGCTCTTCTACAATAATTCATGACAAAAAAGTGACCAGAAGTTAAATTTAGTTCCTTGATAATAGCACCACAAGAGTGTTGGTTCTTAGTTGTACACCTTTTTCACTTAGCCTTAGACACTTGAAGAAAATGGTAAGCAAGGATGAAAAACCTGCTAGTATGTCATTGTAGTCGGGGGAGGGTTTGGCATCGAGAATGGATTCAATAGATAAAATGACTGGGAGGCACCTAAAAAGGGTATGGTTAACTCCATGTTACTTTTGGATCTACCTAAACCAATTTGAGAGATATTATGTGGTAGCTTCCTCACATGGAAGGGTTTTACACTTCAATCTCCATGGGGTTTCTTGGCACAAGGGGGAAATGTGACCAAAACATAACCAAGTTTTCACACTTCACCCATGAAGGGTTGTCACATGAACTACATAAATGCTTTATGTCATACACAAGATACTAAATACAAATTATAAGTTGATTTCAATCTTCATTCCTATAAAATATTCAACAATAGGGGCTAAATGGAAAAAATCAGCACTAAGCTTTTAAGCACAATCTGAAAACACATTTTAAATATGCAAGATCTTATATGTCTGCAAGGCAAAAAACACTTATTTTATGCAAATGGTGTGTTAAATGTAGGGTAGAACAATGTAGTAAAGTTTCTTATTTATAAATAAGAGGGTGGTGTACTAGTGGTTTTTAAACGACAGGGTTTATTTCAACATACATGACATCACCTATTACAAATATGTAGGAAAACTAAAATTCAAGCCACGGAAACTACAAGGAGAAATTTGCATCCATTGGTGCCAATATAATACAAATGCCCAAATGATCCCTAAAACCCTAGAACATACATTGAAACTAGAATCTTAAATGCTTTACCTAGCTAAATTCATGAACCTAGGGTTCCCTAATGAGGTATTCAACAAAATATTTCTAAATATCTATACAAAAAGGGGTTTATAACTAAGTTTTATACCCAAAATGATAACCAACAGTGAACACAAAGCTAGATATCCAATCAGTATAGTATGTAAAACATCTCATTTCATTTCATTAACAAGATATAGTAAAGAACCACATGTATTCTTCATTAGCTTGAAATAAAATCTTACACACATCAATGTCTCAAAATATTGCCATGGGGACAAGCATGGTGGATTTTCTCCATGTTGGACAGGGGAGACACATAGAGGTGCACTCAGAGATTGTTAATGATTGTACAAGTTACAACCAACTCAGTAAGAGAATCAAAAGACACACACAATAGTGATCCCAAAATATGGAAGAGGCTGTACTTAGAGAATCAAAAAAGACCACAAAACACTAACAACCTTTGAATAGAAGACAAGCCTTTTATTTATACATTTTTCAGACCTTCAAATCCAAAAATAAGAGTTGCAACTTGAAAAGGTGTAAAACACCCCCTCGATTTCCACCAAGATGCTCCCATCTAAAAAATATCCTTTGGCAAGCCTAGAATCTTCATGTATTTGCATGGAGAAAGATCCTTCTAACTGCCTCTTCAAGAAATAATGGAGATTTTCAACAACCCATTGCTTTCTTTGGCTAGAAATTCATTTCACATGAGTTACAAGGAGAATATTCATGGTGGAGGCCAAACAAACTTTGCCTTCTTGTGTAACTTCATTGGGGATTCTGTGGACCACATTCTTACACAGCTAGAACCTCCAGCACTTGTAATTATGGCATGGAATATTCTAGATCCATGGTTGTTTGAGTAATCTTTCTTTGGAGTGGCCCACCTAGATCTTGAAAACCTATAATTTCTCTCTGATAAATGAGCTTGAGCAAATAAAGTAACTGAAAACACAATAACATAGGTTTATCTCACCCTTTTTTTATTTTTTAGCTTCAAACTTGCATTTTCACCTTTTACAATTTACACTTTTAACTTATTTTCCAAATTTGCCCTTTTACACTCTTATTTTTTATATTTTCATTTTTACAAATTTGAATTTTTGTAATTTCCTCCATATTTCCCCTTTTTAATGCATAAATGCATTATGTGCACTTTTCACCTTTTGGGGAAATCCTATTCCTTTTATACAAATTAGCACCAAGTATAATCTACACTAAATTCAAATTTGCACCATATGCAATTTGCACCAAGTGCAATTTGTACCAAATGCAAATTTTCACCAAGGGCAATTTGCATGGTGCTTCTCCCACTAAAATCTTCCTTTGTAGATGGCAAAATCTAGAGATGGGAGTGCACTTTTCACTTTGCACCAAAAGTTGGTGTAAAATGCAAGTCAACCTCCTAGCTCCACCAAACCTCTCTTATGACCTTTCAAGCATTTTTTCAAGGTGAATTTTGAGAATTTTCACTTTGGCCAATGGTCTTACCACTAAAATTTTCCATGGAACCTGGGGTCTCATTTTCACACTTTGTTGAAAATTGCAAATTTTGGATTTTTCAATATTCACCCAATTTCATTTCTAGCAAAGCACCTTGTATGTCATTTTTTCCAACAGTCAAGTTTTCCCCCAACTTGCCATTGCTTTATTTCCACCAAGAGCATTCCCCTAGAATAAGCACTTCCACTGAATCTATATGCTCTAGATTCATATTCATACTCATATATAGAAATTACACATATGCAAGCCATGTCTCTACATTAATGTCATCAAAGAGGACCCAAAAATGCATACCACATGACAACTCAAAATTCTTGATCCTTTTCAACTTGATACCTAAATGCAAGAATTTATCCCATTTGCACAGAATCAATTTTGAATTTAAAACATTCACCATGTGAAAATCCTCACGATCTTAGTTCTCTTGGTGCTTCTCCCCTTCGATATTTAAAATTGAGAACCAAGAGTATAAAATTCAAAATTTGAAGTAGAGGAGTGTGCCCTTGGGTTTATAATTGATCTGTATCTTGGCTAAAAGTAGACCTCGAGTATATTATTTATCCTATGTAAATGATCATTCTTATCTTCTTAGGGAGCATTATAACATGAGACATAGCTCTCAATATTTTCATTACAAGTTTAAAAAGTTGATTTTTAGGGTCTAAAAGTTGTTTGTATAGTTTGGTGTAAGGCAAAGTGAACCTTTTCATGTAATATTTAGATCCTAGAAATCATAATACTATTTAGTTGATCCCACCACAAAATAGTAGATGCATTGGCCCTAGAAAGGTTGTAAAATGGGGCCATGATGTCCCTCAAAATCATTTCAATGCTGAGTCTTCTAATTTTCTCAATCTAAATATCTTGAGATGTTTCTCTTTTTTCCATCCATAACAAACCCTTCTTTATGAATTTCATCTTCTTGAAAATCATCCTCATGGTATCTTCTTAAGATAAACGTATTCATTCTTAATGCTTTTGATCTCTCAATTATCGCTCATCCACATGGTGAATTACAATGATTGAATACATCAGGATGGCCAACCTACCTGCTGCATCTCCCTATACATTTTTGTATCCATAAGTTACCACTGAACCTATAGCGAGGACACATACCTTTACACTAGTTGGGCATGCACCTTTCCTCTTTTTAACTTTTTCCCTCCTCTTTCTTGTGCCTATGCTATGAGATGTGGAGCTAAGGAAGCATGTTAAAACTTTACATCCTTTGTTTATGTAAAGTGTATGCTGATCTCCCATCTTCACCAGACTTACCTTTATGTCTCATTTTATGTACCCCAAGAAAGGTGTATCACCTTGCACTTTTCACTTTGGTTGGTACAAAGTGCATCTTGTCCTCCACCTTCCACCAAAATATTTCCATGGGATTTATAGTGCCAAGTGCACATGATTTTTATTTTTTGAAAACCTAATAGAACTCAACCCCTTCCTTTGCACCATTTTGAAACTACTTTGTTTGTAGGATGTGGGAGTGGGACTTCATAATGCACATTGCACCTGTTTGGTGTAAAATGTGTATAAGGCTCCACCTTCTATTTTTCACACTAATCAAACCTCTAAGAGATTGTGACATGGATTTTACAATTTTGATAATGTTTAGTCATCATTTTGACCTCCTCCAAGTTTCTTTGCATACCTTCCATGAGCCTCAACACCATCAGTGCACATGCCTTCTTCATGATACCCTAAAGAAGAAATTTTGTATAGTGTTTGCACTTATCAAAATGTGCATCTAACACATTGACCCTCATCATACTTGCCTACTCATATTTGTTTTATGTGAATATTATACATGTTTTTCACTTATTGTTACCCTTTTCTCTTAGGATGTGGAGGTGTCATAGCACCTTGCATGTTTAAATTTTCATTGGTGCAAAGTGCATGGAGGAATCTTCCCTCCACTATCTACCTCTTGGTTGACATGCAATTAATTCCTCCTACTTATTCCATGCTAACATTTGAAATACTTTCTACTATTCTCCTTGACATTTCCTATCATGTATGTATAAACATCTCAATGTGGGACATTACAACATGGCATAGAGATCACCAACAGTGATGCAAGGCCTGGTGTGAAATAGAGTGCCAACACATTCCTTATACCTTAGTGTAGAAAACTCATATGTGGTTAATTATATGCTATGGGTGGGAGTTTCAAACTTGTACCTTTCTTTGTCATGCACATAGACACCAAGCTATGGAATCCATAAGTTTGAATACAAACTATAGTTTGTCTAATTACTAATTGCACTTTAGCTTTCTTTTTCTACCATGCTTTTTCTTCTTTTATTATGTTCTGGAGCCTATTTCCAAATTATAATGTATTTCAAATATTTTACATTTAAAATGTATTGTACACTCTTTATGTACAGTTCCTAGACACCCTTATTGGGAACTATTTTGAGTTGACTTAGCCCATGGTTTTGGTACCCATTGTTTCACAAAACCATTATGTGGTTACCTATTGATGTATGGTAGATGTATTTGGTAATACGTCAGATGTATAAAATTTTTTGAGAAGGTGAACAAAGTGTTTGAATTTAGGTGTGAATTTAAGAGATTTTGTTGAGCACAACTCCAAACAATATTTTATGTATTGTGATTATGAGAAGACTGATCTAAGAGTGGATTTTACTCTTGTGGCTTGTAATAAAATCTAAGAAAGTGTTTCTTGGTAGATGTAACCCACATTAGGTCAACCATGTTAAATCTTGTCTTTTTATTGTGCTTTTTTATTTCTGTTCATATCTCTTATTATTGTGATTCTATGAAATTATCTCTGCATTAATTTCTATTTTATTCCTAACAACTGGTATCAAAGCTTCAAGTTGTATTTGTTGAAATGTTGAATTACAAGAAGGGTTATTAGTTTAAGTGCGAGATATGGCTGATGATAACATATCAAAGGTTGAAAATTTAAATGGACAAAACTTTGGTCTATGGAAGATGTAGATGGAGAATTACCTCTATCAAAAGGACCTTCATGCTCTACTAAAAGGAAAAGTAAAGAAACTAGTGGGTACAACAAATGAGGCTTGGCAGTTACTTGATAGAAATGCACTTGGGACCATGTGGTTATGCCTTGCATCTTTGGTTACATTTAATATATCATAAGAAAAGACCACATAAGGTCCCATGAATGTGTTAGGCAATTAATATGATAAACCCTTTGCTTCTGATAAAGTATTTTTAATGAAAAAGTTATTTAATATGAGGATATCTGAAAATGGTTCTTTTTATAATCATTTGAATGAATTTAATACGATTGTGAGAACTTTGAACTTTATAAAAATTTAAATTGATGATGAAGTCAAGGCTTTGCTGATTTTGTGTTCCTTACCAGAGAGTTGGAATGGCCTAGTAATGACTATGAGCAACTCAATTTCTAACAATGCCAAGTTAAAGTTTGAGGATGTCATAGGAGAAATCCTTAGCAAGGAAATGTGATGGAAAATCTCTAGGTAAACTTCTACTTTAGGTGCTACTTTGGATGTGGAGAGTAGAAGGAGATAAAATTTTAGAGGAAAAGGAAAGTGTGGAAAGTCAAATGGTCAAAGAAGGTCAAAATCAAAGAGCAAGATGGTATGATGGCACTATAAAAATAAAAATAACACTAAGGAGGTGAATGTGATAGCAAGTAATGTTTGTTAGGATGCATTAATTTTTTCCATATATAATATTTTTGACTCTTAGGTTTTAGATTTAGGGGCTTCTTTTCATGCTACACCACAAAGGCATTATTTTATTGATTATGTTCAAGGGGATTTTGGACATGTTTATCTTGGTGATGATGAGCCTTGTAGCATAATATAAAAAGTAAGTTTTAGATTAAGATGTATAATGGGAACACATGGCTACTAAAAGATGTCAATCATGTGCCTAAGTTGAGATGGAATTCAGTATTTGCAGGATAGCTAGGCAATGAAGGTTGTATGGTGACATTTATAGTAGATTCTTGGAAGGTGACCAAGGGTATTGTTATGGTATCAAGAGGTAATAAGGTTGGTACCCTATATTTATCAAGTAGTGCTGAATATTATAATTTAGTTTATATAGATGTAGATGCAACTTTGTGTCATAATAGGCTTGGTCACATGAGCCAAAAGGGCATGCAAATTTTGAAGGATAGGTTGCCTGAATTGAAAGGGTCTGATTTAGATTTTTGTGAAGACTGTGTGTATGAAAAATTAAAAAAGGGTAAAGTTTTTCAATGTTGGACCTATAAGGAAAGAGAATAAGTTAGAGTTGGTTCATTCAGATGTATGGGGGTTAGCTCAGGAATCCTCTATTGGTGGCTCATCTTATTATGTCACTTTTATCGATGATGCAACTAGGAAAGTTTGGGTGTATGGCATTAAGAGAAAATATTATGTGTTTGATACATTTAAAATGTGGAAATATTTAGTTGAGAATGAAATAGGTCTCAAGTTAAAATGTTTAAGGTCAGATAATGGTAGGAAATATTTCAGCAATGAATTTTTTGATTACAATGCTAAGAATGGAATTTGCGAAATAAAAGATAATTCAAAAAACTCCATAGCAAAATGAAGTGTCAAAAAGGATAAATAGGAATATCATGGAGTGTGCTAGGAGTATGAGGTTGCATACAAGATTAATCCTTCAATTTTGGTCAAAATTCATAAACACAGTTGTATATATAATCAATAGATATCCTTCATCTTCTTTGGATGCAGGTATACCTGAGGAAGCTTGGTCTAGTAATAAGGTTGATTATTCCTTAGATTATTTGTCTACGAAGATTTTTTTCATATTGATTAAGATGATAGGACCAATTTAGAGGCTAAGTCTAAAAAATACACCTTTATTAGTTATGGTGAAGATGACTTTGTTTTCCGGATTTGGAGTCTTAAGGACAAAAAAATATTTCAGTCTAGGGATGTTGTCTTTAATGAAAAAGTCATGTATAAATAGCAGTTGTAGGATTAGAAAGAGGATTCTAGAAAATAGTACATAGTGTTGGAGGATATTGTAGATGATAAAGTGTCCAATCAACTAGTTCAAGCACCTACTCCATAAGAACCCTAACTCCCATGGTGAGAAGGTCTTCTAGGGTAAGAAATGAACCTAAATGGTTTTCTCCATCTGTTAATTATTTATTACTCACTGATAATGGAAAGCCAAAGTGTTTTGAATAATTGATGCAAGTAAATGTAAGGAAGAAGTAGGAGCAAGCAATAGATGAGGAGCATCAGTCTCTCATGGAAAATTATACTTGGAATTTGGTAAATCCACTTGAAGATAAGAGAGCATTGTAGAACAAGTGGGTGTATAGAATTAAAGAGGATGATGGAGGTAATAAAAGGTATAAGTCCCAGTTGGTGGTAAATGGGTTTATATAGAATAAAGGAATTGATTTCAATGAGATTTTTTCCCCAATGCTAAAGATTACTTTTATTAGGACTATTCTTGGGAGAGTGGAAATAGAAGACTTGCACTTGGAGTAGCTAGATGTGAAGACTACATTCCTTCATGGTGATTTGGAGGATGACTTATATATGGAGTAGACATAGGGATATGAGGTCACAGGGAAGAAGAGCATGGTGTGCAAATTGAAGAAGAGCTTATATGTCCTGAAACAAGCTCCACAATAGTGATACAAGAAATTTGACAATTTTATGATGCAGCAAGAATACTCTATGTGTTATTTAAACCATTGCATATATCAAGAAGTTTGATGATGGTAGTTACATTATCCTATGTCTGTATGTGGATGAAATTTTGGTTACAGGTAAGAACATGCAGGAAATAAAGGTAATCAAAGAGTAGCTTAGTAATTATTTTGATATAAAGGATTTTGGAGTAGAAAAATAAATATTTGGTGTCAGATTAACTTGGGATAAGAAGGAATGAAAGCTGAATTTATCTTAGGAAGAGTACATTAAAAAGGTCTTGCAGATGTTTAGTATGCAGGATGCTAAACTAGTTGGGACTCCTTTGACAAGCCACTTTAAGTTATCAAAGGAGTAGTGTCCCAAGATAGAGAAAGAAAGAATTCAGATGTCCTATGTACCTTACTCATCAATAGTTGGTAGCTTAGTGTATGCCATGGTATGTACTAGGCCAAATATTTCCCATGTAGTGGGACCAATAAGCAGGTACATGAGTGATCTAGGTAGAGAGCACTAGCAAGCAATGAAGTAGATCCTTTGGTACTTTAGAGGGACCATTCGAATAGTTTTAAGCTATGGTGGATTGGAAACCACTTTTCATGGTTATGTAGATTCAGATACGGTTGAATATTTAGATAGTAAGAGGAGTAAAATAGGATATGTATTTACTATAGGTAACATAATGGTGAGATGGATTTCATGACTATATAAACTTGTAGATTTGTCAACCACAGAGGCTGAGTATGTTATTGCCATGGATTCAAGCAAATATATGATTTGGTTACAATAATTACTTGAAGAATTGGGGCATAAGTAGGAATAAGGGAATCTATATAGTGAGAGTCATAGTGTTATACACTTAGCAAATAACTCTACTTTCCACTATAGAATAAATCATATATATATATATATATATATATATATATATATATATATATATATATATATATATATATATATATATATATATATAAGGTACCATTTCATCAAGAAAAATTTTAAGAGAAGTTGAATTTGGAGAAACTTCATACCAATTAGAATCCTATATACATGATGACCAAGGTGGTCACAAGGGAGAAACTAAATCTATATTCGGTTTCAGTTGGCCTTCACAGATGATTTTGAAGGGTTAAGAAACTTGCTTAGAGGAAACCAGTCTCCAAGTGGGAGATTATTATATTATGAAGCCTATTTCTAAATAACAATGTATTTAAAATACTATACATTTAAAATGTAATATACACTTTATATATTATCAATGGGGTTCAGGGGCAGTAGTCCCCAAAAACATTTTTCGACACCCTTAATGGGGAACTATTTTGAGTTAACTTGGTCCATGGTTTTAGTACCCATTATTTTGTAAAACCACTATGTGGTTACCTATTTATGTATTATAAATGTATTAGGTAATACATTAGATGTAGAACTAAGTTTCAGAAGGTGAACAGAGTGTGTGAATTTAGGTGTGAATTCAAGAGAGTTTATTGAGCATAGATCAAAACATATTTTGTCCATTACAATTGTGAGAAGACTAATTTGAGAGTGGATTGTAGTCTTTTGAATTTTAAAAAAATTTGAGTAAGTGTTTCTTGGTAGATGTATCCCACATCAGGTGAACCATGCTAAATTTTATTTCTTATTATGTACTTTTATTTTTGTTCATATCTCTTATTATTGCAATTCTATGAAATTATCTCTACATTAATTTATATTTTATTCCTAACATCTTCCTTTTATAGAATCCATAGACTCAACTATAATTTTTAGTCTATCTTATTGTAAATTTCACTTTAATTTCCCTTTTCTTCCATCCTGTCTACTCTCATGGATTTTAGAACTTGAACAACTCTTAACACATTATTTTTTCACATGTTACATTTTGCAATCATTTCTCCCGTGACAATCCCTAGTGGACTTCTTATGTCTCATTTTCAATTTCAAACTATAGTCAAAAATTTAATCTCTACCCAAGCTCCCCATGGGATTTACAACTCTTATTTACAATTTGCATAATTTCTCTTGACCACCCAAAACATTGGTAGACTTCTTAACGCACTTGTTGGGGCCCACACTCTTAAAATTTGTATTGTTTTAACCCTTTACCATTTCCACATGTCAAATATCTAATGGCATAGCTGATTGTCTCTTCTTATCCATGTAAGCACATATCTTCCATGATGGCGCCTAGCTGCATTCAAAATCTTGCTATATTCATTTGTTGTGTTGTAATATTTGATTATTATGTTCTAACATGACATTTCACTATATTTCTAGAGTGGACCCTTTGATAAGGTGTCCAACATATTTGGGCACCAACATTGGCTCTTGCCTAGGGATTTACACCCCTTATAAGTGTGAAAACAACTATAGAACATAAAACTAGGTGTCAATCCATTAGGCCACAGAGTCAAAACTTTAGAAACTTATAGAAAACACCCATATAAGCTCAAAAGAAGGTAAATTGACAAAAATAAATCAAGCAGATCTAAAAATGAACACATGATTAAAAAATATAAAATGAATTATACAAACAAGGCCCAAAGTAGAGGGGTGATAGAAACAACAAAGCATCAAGACTTTACACTATAAAATATTGTACATAGTCATGAAATTAGTCTAGGAAATGTTTTACATGTCTATCATTAGCTGGTGGCTCTGATATCTCATCATCCCTTAGTCTCTTGAAATTTTCTAGCATCTTGGTGGCCAAGATGAATTAATCCAATATATGCACTTGTCTAATGGTGTTTCTGCTAGGTTGTGATAGGATGACATGTTGAAATATATTCTCCTTATATGATCTCAAATCTAGATAAGACAAAGCCAAAATATCTTGGTACTTCTTCAAAAGTTGTAAGTAAACTTGTTTCTCAACTACAATCAAGTGAATACTGGGCATGAGGGCCTCATACTTTTCAATGTCATTTGTTCACTTCAAGCACTGCTTAAAAGAACCCTAAAAACATTCATCATTAGGGGCATAAAAGATAACCCCAAATCCATCTAATGACATTCTCCAAATAACACCTTTGTTGTTAATCCCAACATCAACAATAGTTGGTTGCTCAACAACATCCACATTCCCAATGAATTTACCCAATTTCACATCCATGTACAACACTTAATTTAGATCACACTTCATATTTTCAATTACATCATGATTGGGTAATTTGTATGTTTGTGTCATATTAACATCACAAGCAAATTTAGAAGTTGGGATATATACCTTCTTGACTTCACACCAAAACTGATCAAAAGTAGTAACACTTCTCAATTCCATGGAGACAAACATTCTACTTCAGGAGACTTGATAATCAACCATCAAAATCTCATCATCATCAAACGCATACTTAGAATCATCCACATCTTCATCAATTAATTCAATAGCATCACATGGGAAATGTGGGAGGAAGCATTTATCACACTATTCAATGTCTAAATCATCATTAAAAAAATTAACTTTTTCATTTAATGTATTAGGCACTTCATTTCCAACCCCTCTATTTTAATTTATATCATCATGTGCAAGCTTCTTCCCTCTATCATTATCCCTAGTGTGTAAAGTAAGCTTCTTTATCTCTTTCCTGACTTGTAAACCCCTGAGACAACCCCTTCTCAACTCTAACTAGCTTGTAAGACATCTCTTTGATAGTAGAAGCCAATGTCTTAATAGTCTGCTCAAGGTTGGTTGTCTTAGTGGACTAGATTTTTTTTAAATTAACCAATTTTACATAAGCCAACTTGTTCAAAGGCTTACCCACATCCTTTATATTATTCTCAATTTATATGGCTAGATTGAATGCTAACCTCATGTTCATGGGATCCTTGTCCCTCAAGTAATATGCAACCTTCTTGTCAATGGCATCACAATATTTTATCATGGAAGATATATCACTAGGTTGAATGTTTTCAAGAAGTCACATCATAGTCTTGTTAAACCTTGTATTTAAAGTCTTGCACACACTCATTACGATTATTTTTAATGATTTCAAACTCAACCAATAGATACCTCAGATCAATCCTATCACCATACTGAATCATGAAAACATTCTTCATTTCTTCCCTTGAATCAATGCATCCACAGGGAAGAGAATTGAACCACTCATGAGCATTTTCTTCCCGTATGTGCACAAAAAATTTAATGCACACATCCTCATGCTCAACCTCATAATACTTAGTGATAATATAGAAATCCCTCAAGTGTTGATCACCACTCACTGCATTGTTTCGTTAAAACTTTGGAAGGTGGTTCCTTACTTCATTCGAGACTTCATTAGGATAACCTTCCATTTCATCAAAGTTAATAAGTCTAAATATGGAAATTTAGAATGTAGGATGCTCATTCTATTCTTGATCCCTATGTCCCATGATTAGTTCATTGGTAGGTTCAATATCAAATGACAAAGGGATATGAGGGGGTAAGTGAGGTGGACTTGGGGGATCAAAATTAGGAGAGGATTCAGCTTATTGAGAAGGACTTGGATAGTAAATGGGGCTATAATATTTTGAATAGTTAGAATAACTATAATAATCTTCAATAATAAGGAGTTTAACAAATAAAATTTTAGAATTACCAAAATCTTGACAGCCCAAACATTCTTTTGCAGTTACACTTTGCTCTTCAATCAGCGTCCAAACTTATCTCCTTATTTTTTTATGAACACTTATGGGTGAGACAAGCTATTTTGATAAGTCACCTTTTAAAGATAACCTCAATCATTCCAATTTTGTAATCAAAATAACTCTCAAATTTGAAGATATTTGAATTAGGCACTAATCTTATTTGAAACCAAATGATGTTTTGGAGTCACAATAGAAGCAAGCTTCTAAAAGATAATAGATTATAGACTTGTAGTGATACATACTGAAACCATATCTTACTAAAATTGGTGATGATGTATGAAAGTAAAGATAATGAAAATTTTAGACTCATGTTCAAAAGGGAAAACCACCTCAAAGCATAACAAATTAATAGCTCTTTGTAATAAACACAATAGATGTCAATTTATCAAATCTCTCAATTCTTGACACATCCCCAATAGAGTACTAAAATTATTAACAAAAAAGATAGCAAAATTATGCTCAAATAACCCCAACTTTCAAACATATGAGATACTATGAATAAACTTATTTGAATATATGCAGCTAAGATATTTAAGAAAATATTGGCATAGAACTTTTTCAAACCCAAATCAATTATAGCTCTCTACAAGAGTCCATGGTAACATAGATGACAAGGAGTGTCCCTAGTGGTGGTGCCAGTAGAGATTTCATAACATTGATGGACCAAAGATAGTTAAAATAGTACAAATATAAGTAGAGTAATTTTCAACATGAATTACTTATAGCTCTCTGCAAGAGTCCCTGCTAACACAAGTAACCAAGATTTAAATTTAATCCCCCAAAATGGCACTAATAGAGTATTGGTTCCCAGTTGTATGCCTCTTTTGCTCAGCCTTGAACACTTGAGGGAAAATAGAAAACATGGATGGTAAACCCATTGATATGTCATTATACCTAGGGAAGTATTTAGCACATGAATAGATCATATGCAGACAATGACTAAGAGACACCGATAGAGGGTATGGTTAGCTCCTTGATACTTTTGGCTCTGCCTGAACCAAGGTAAGAAGACCTAAAGGGTAGCTTACTCACATGGAGTGATTCTATAATTTAATATCCATGGAGATTTTTGGCACAAGGAAACACAAATACGATCAAGGCAAAACCAAACTTATTCACTCCACCCACAAAGGTTATCACAAGGAATTAACAAATGCACTAGGTCACATACAAGCTACTGAATACAAATGGGGATGTGCTTGTAACCTTCATTCTAAATAATTTTCAATAACATGGGGCTAAATGGAAGACTACAATGTTGGTCTTTAAGGAACAAAATATAGACACATGTTAAGTAGGTAAGATTTATGCATATGTAGGCAAATAACACTCATAATATGCAATAAAAGGTATTATTTATAGGGTGGGATAGGGTAGGATAAGTTAGCTAGTAATAAAGGGTGGTGTGCTAGTGGTTTTCAAAAAACATAGATTTTTTCAATATTCATGACATCACTTATTGCAAATATATATAAAAACTAACATGCAAGCTAAGGGGAACTATCAAGAGTGATTTGCATCCATTGGTTCCAATACAATGTAAATATTCAAATAATTTTTGAAACCCTAGAGCATACACTGCAACTAAAATCTCAAATATCTTTTATTATTAAATCTACAAACCCAAGGTGCCCTTTAGAGCTATTCAACAACATATTTCCAAATCACTATGAAGAAAGTGGTTTATAACCTAGATCTAAGCCTAAGATGACAACCAATAATGAGTATAAAACAAGATATACAATCAACACAACTTGTAAAACATGTCATTGCATTTCATCAATAGGAAAGACTAAAAACCATAAGCATTTTACATTATCTTGAAATAAAATCTTACATACATAAGTATTTCAAAATGCTTCCATGGAGACAAGCATGGTGAGTTTGCTCTATGTTGGACAAGGGAGACATATAAACATACTCTTGGAGATTTTTAATCATTGTACAACTACAACCACCTTAGCAAGGGAGACAACACATAGACACAGGAGTGATCCCAATTTTTTTGAAAGAGCCTAGACTTAGAAAGAAAAACAATGACCAACAACAATAATAGACTAGAGGACAAGGCCTCTATTTATACATATTTTACTACTTTTTGTAATCTAGGAAAGTGGGTTGTAATTTGCAATATTACAAAATTAAAAAATAGCCTTAAAATTTCTATTAAGATGTTCCTAGCTATAATATGCCCTTTGCCACACCTAGTATCTTCACTTATCTGCAAAGAAAATTATTGTTGTAACTACCTCTATAAGAAATAATGAAGATTTAGAGAAAATCCTTTGATTTTTTAGAAGGAAATTCATTTCACATGAGTTGGAAGGAGAATAGTTATTTTTAAGGTCAAACAAACCCTTTGACCTCTTGTACAATTGCTTGGGGATGCCTTTGACCACTCAATTGTAGATCTAGAATCTTTTTGAGATTTGCCCTTCCTTACATGCACGTCAAAGAATAGCCTTGCCTTGTAATGATGCCTTTTAAACACCCTGAATTTATGATCATTTGAAAAATATTCATTGGAATGGCCCACCTTGAACTTGTAGACCTAAAATATCTCTTCCATGGAGTTTTTGAATAAGAAAAATAATGAAAAATGCAAAACTTAGGTTATTTTTAACTTTTACTTTTTTGGCTCCAACTTGCTTTTTCACAGTTTGTTTTTTCACATTTTTTTTAATTTTGAATTTAGGGTTAATTCCACATGTTTTAATGCTTAAATGCATTACTTTTTACTTTTTGGCCTTCTGGGAAAATTCTTGTCCCTTTTGCAAATTTGCACTTTTCCTTTGTTTTGGATAAATTTGTGCCCCATTTGCAATTTTACAATTCTCTTTGTATTAGGAAAATCTGGAACTTAACAATAGTTTTGTAATTTATAAATTGAAAAATTTTAATTCATAATTGTATTTCTCCTAAAAAGTTCCCTTTGAAAAATGGGAACTCTAACTGCAATTTACAATTTACAAAATTGTAAATTTGCAAATTGTAATTTTAGTTCCTCTGAAAAGTTTCCTTAGGAAAATGGGAACTCTAATTACAATTTTTAATTTTCAAAATTGCAAAATTTTAAATTTTAGTTGGAGTTCCAATTTTCCTTAAAAGATCCCTTAAGGAAATGGAAATTCCAACTGCAATTTGCAAATTCCAATTCGCAGTTGTAATTCCCTCTCAAATTTCTTTTAGGGAAATGGGAACTCCAACTGAAATTTACTATTTATAAATATGCAAAATTGAAAATGGCCTTGAAAGTTCCTATTTGCACTAGGACCTTCATGAAAATGGGAACTCCAACTATAATTTGCAATTTTGCAAAATTGTAAAATTGTAATTGCCCATGAAAGTTCCCACTTGCACTATGATCTTATATTGGCCAGTGTTGACTGGTGGGTTTGGGAGATCCAAGTACAATTTGTACATTTTCAAATTTGCAAATTTGTATTCCTCCCTAAATTCTCCTTGAAGCTCCTCTTGAGTTGACTTTTCTCCATTGGCTTTGACCAACAAATTTGGGATAGCTGACCACAATTTGCAAATTACTTCTTCCACACAAATCTCCCAAGGATGTACTAATTATTTACTTCAAAATTATTAATTAAACCTAGTCACAATGATGTAGCTATAAACACAATGAAATATCTTATTGGGTCTAAAAATAAACAATAACTTATCTTACAATTATAAATTTACTTTGAAACCCTAGATTCATTAGAGGGTTTTTTTACTTACTTTTCAAGTTTGATAACATCCAATGTCATCCTAAACCTCATTCTCCTCTTCTATTTACCCTTCTATATATTTCATCATGCACTATATTTATACAATTATCCTTTCTTTCTTATTATTCATCTTTCATGTGCATGGATATGCTAGATCCATGGATTCCTTAGATTACATGCATAAATGATCTCCATTAACAATAGTAATAGATAACCCTTTTATAGATTTCATGTATTTATAAATACTTATGTAACCTTATGCATATATTAATGAATATTTAATTCAATAATGTGATTTTGTATGGATTTCACATGATAGAAAATTACATTAATAAACTACACTAAATTATGGCTACCCAAAATTGACTAGATTCACCCTAGTCAATTTTCACCTTATGTTGTTCTTTTCCATGAAGGTAATACACATCTAGATGTATTTTAGTTTTATGAAACATAATAATCCTTACCAAAAAATGAATCTTATCTTTATGAGATCATTGTTTTTCCTAGTGGTCATATGGTCTATGTGAGTTAGGTCTTAGGTAATGCTAGAATAGGTTATTTACAATTGCTCTTTATCTTTATTGTTCATTCCTTAATCATGAACTTTACCTAGTCTAACATGATTATTAACCCTTAATGTTTCCCTAATTAGGCTTATTCTCTCTTTCACTAAAGGTCTAATAACTAACCCAAGGAGTAGTGGATTAAGTTGCATATAACCTTTAATAGACCTTATTTATTTAATGTGTTGACCATTATGATTTTCCTTTAAAATTATTATAATAGTGGTTTACACCCTTACAACCTTATGCCTTAAATACCAAACTATAATCTACTATTGGGTACAATCTTATATATAGGAATGTCATATTCATCAATAGGCTATAAGCTTCCCAAGTAAGCATATAGGATTAGGTATTATAATCATGTAGGTCATCCTCCCAAATGGTCCCTATCCCTTCCTTTATGAGGTTTAATTAACAATTTTCAATTCAATAATTAGTACATAATTTTAT
The DNA here is from genome assembly GCA_037957365.1 of Torreya grandis. Classification (NCBI taxonomy): domain Eukaryota; kingdom Viridiplantae; phylum Streptophyta; class Pinopsida; order Cupressales; family Taxaceae; genus Torreya; species Torreya grandis. The sequence continues at coordinate 135,907 of JARHVA010010305.1, read as the reverse complement.
TGACATAAACAAAATATGGTGGAGGGTATATTCATACAATATGCATTGCAATCTTTCACATTCAACACCTAGTCACAATAATGTAGCTATAAATATAATGAAATATCTTTTTGGGTCTAAAAGGAAACAATAACATAGTTTACAACTATAAATTTACTTTGAGCCCCTAGTTTCATTTTAAGTTTTCTTTTTACTTACTTTTCAAGTTCGATAACCTTCAATGTTGTCATAAACCTTGTCTTCCACTTCTCTTTGCCCTTCTAGATCTTTCATCATGTACTATATTTATACCTTTATCCCTTATTACTTATTATTAATCTTCCATATGCATGTATATGCAAGATACATGGATTCCTCATATTGTATGCATAAATCATCTCCATTAAAAATAGTACTAAACAAGTTTTTTTTAGATTGTATGTAGTTATAAATAACTCTATAACCCCTATGGATATATTAACTAATATTTAATGCAATAATGTGTTTTTTTATGGATTTCACATGATATTAAATTATATTAAAACCCTACACAAAATTATGGCTATCCAAAATTGACTAGATTCACCCTAGTCAATTTTTACCCTAAGTTGTTCTTTGCCATGAAGGTAGTACACATTTGGACGTATTTTAGTTTTATGAAACCTAATATTCCTTTAAAAAAAAATGTATCTTATCTTCTTGATCTTATTTATTTTCCTAGTGATCATATGGTCTTTGTGAGTTAGGTCTTAGGTTATGTTAGAATAAGTTATTTGTAATTGTTCTTAATCTTTCTTGTTCATTCCTTAATCATAAACTTTACCTAGTCTAAGATGATCAATAACAATTAATATTTCCCTAGTTAGGTTTATTATATCTTTCATTATAGGTCTAATAACTAACCTAAGGAGTGGTGGATTAATTTTCA
>JARHVA010010305.1:0-130000 GCA_037957365.1 Torreya grandis | reverse complement strand
TTGACCCTTGATTATGTACAAATGACCTGAAAATAACCTCTTAAATGTTTTAACCCCACAAATAAATAAACAACTTCGAATATGAAATTCTCCTATGTATCATTCACTTAAAGAAAATAAAAATGACATAACCTACCACTATAAAAAAAAATAACATGTTAGTCAAATTCCCCTTTCAATAACTAACCTCAATGATGAAAATGGAAATCATAACCTATCAAACCAAAATCATTAAAGGTAAAAATTCCAAGTGGTAGTATCATCCTCTATTTATAATAAGTATTAAATATAAAAATACATATTTTAGGGAATAGGTTATGTGGAAAAGTCAAAATAGTATGAATACACTACATATGTCCTTCCTAACAAATTATTGAGGGTATTCTCTGGAAAAACCTTTTGGAAAAACCCAAATGACATTTGGTGAATATATAATAATACAAATATCTTTATTATAAAAAAATAATGATGTTTATAATTACAAATAAATGAATTTCAAATGGTTGATTTTATTATAATTTAAAATAAATGAGTTTAAATTAGTTGATTCCAAAAATAATTACTATATATATATATATATATATATATATATATATATATATATATATATATATCTTTTCCAAATTTATTAATTATATTGATGATGGCTTTTAAAGTCATTAACATCAAATTGAGTTGTTGGACTTGTGTGTGTGTGTGTGTGTGTGTGTGTGTGTGTGTGTGTGTGTGTGTACATATACATATACATATACATACATATACATATACATATACATATATATATGTATATGTATATATGTATATGTGTGTGTGTGTGTGTATATATATATATATATATAATTCAATTAAAATTTAAAATATAGAGAAGAATAAGACATATTAATTACATATAATAAGTGGCCATGATGGCGAATGACTACATATTCCATAAAACAAATGCATGTTGATGACCATAACATCTTTCACGTATATAGATTTAGAAATCATATTCAAAGGATGGAATATATATTCTATACAACAATATACATGGTTATAAAAGGACAATCTATGCCAAGGTTGTCATACCAAAATAAAAAATCAATTGGAAAGATGGGATATTATTGGCTATATCCAGAGCATACAATGACTAGAATTGAAGGCACATTCAAGGTTCTATTTTATTACCTTGATGCATCTGAGATGAATTAGTCAAATAATAAATGGCCTTTCAATTATATATTAGTGTATAATAATATTTAAAATCAACCAAAGTAGGGGTTATCCATCAAACCCCTCTTATTATAGGTAGGAAATAAAACACGTTATGGGAACATCTTCATCAAAAAACTAAGCACATAATTCATTTAATTTTGTCCAATATTGAATCTAGACCTTAGGATCCAAGAGGGGTAATAGATAAAGCACTTAAAATTATGGAAATAGGATAAGGTCTAAGTATGGGCATCAATCATACAAACATTATCCCATATTTATGAATGCACATGATGAATCAGAAGACTATTAGTAGATGCAATCAATAATAATATCTATGAAAATGGAAAAAAGGATACAATTTGATCCTACCATTATTTGGAGGATGCCTAAGAGATGGATAAGGATGACAAGGTATTTACTAAATAAGAGAACACATTGTCTAAGAAATATCAATAGATAAGGGATACAATCTTAAAATTTATCCCAATACCACCAAGTGTTGTACCTCTAACATTATCAATATATATAGGGATACCCTTGGTACCCAGAAGCATACTAAGCCTGCTTTGGTAGCTCATAACATTCATAAAACATAAGCACCATAGGTAAACACTCCTTTTTATCCTCCACTAATGCGTGTTACTACTCCTCCCCCTATATTTACTTAAAAGAGGAAAATAAAGACTCTTCTAGTCACTTTACAATTCCCTAATACCCCTTATAGTAGAAGAAAGGCCACCTAACTATGTTGGTGTGCCATTATGTATTTTATATATTATGTTTGAAAAATAACATGTGTTAAATATTCCTTAGGAGGATCTAATTCAATTGAAAACTGATGATCATCCTCCAATCCCTCTACTTCCTCTTTCAGGTGTTGAAAAATCATTAGCAATGAATGTTAAAAGCATAGGGTTTGCAATTACTCAAGAATGTATCAAGTAAAATAGTCCCAAGGTACCCCTTGCTACTAATTTTGTTGCCAAAATGATTGACACTAATCTCATGGATGGTCCTACCATAAATTCTTTATCAACTATAGAGGCTATTATAAGTTAGACTTCATTTGCTCCCACTACAATAAATTCAAGTGAAAATGCTCCTTTCGATAATGTTATAACAAGGGCAAGTTCTCAGTTTTAAATTATTTTATTTCATTCATTCCTTATATTTTTAGCACCAAAATAGATTCTTATACATCAATTACACAATTTTTTGAACATTGACACAAGCCCCTTTGATTCATCATGTTCTTTCCACTACCATCCAAGAAACCACAAGGACTAGTATACATTTTGTGGACTTGGTATCCCCATCCATTTTTCCTACCCACCCAATACAAATAAGACCTTTTAATCAATTGGAGATATCCATTACAAAGGACACTCACATAAAATCCCTAATAGTTTTTATTTACAAATCCTTGGACTTAACAAAATATACCATTAATAATCCTTTACAAATAAATAATATAGGTTGGAGAAAGGTTTAACCTACTTTTATTGAACATCCTCCATCCTCCACTTTGTCTTAGATGGATAAAATTCTATCTTCGATATTAATGTTAACCATATAAAATCCTTTACCCCTAATTCCTTGCCTTTGGACCAAGCTACTAAGAAAACATGAATGGTGCTTTCTGCATGGATACAATAATTGAAAGAAGAAGAAGTTGTAAGGCATGACTTGGTTATCAGTGAGCAACCCAAAGTTTCCATGTAGTTTGATAGAGTGACAAACACATTGAAGAAATTAAGTAAGATAGTGATGGTTGAAGGTAAGCATTTTGAACTTAAAAATAAGGAGGAATTATTCTAATTGACTAAGAAAATAAAGACAAAACCTAGAGAAATGGATGATTTTTAGTAAGGTACTATTATTGTGGTAGATGCCACTAGAGGAGTAATCAAAAAAATATTATGAGACTATAAAAATATAAGAAGAGACTAGAGAAAAGTGTAATTAAGGCCCCCAGAGATACAATAGATAGTATATAGTGCTCTACTAATACATTGTTTAACATCTTATGCTCCAGAAGCTCAACAAGGGCATAGTCTCAACCACAATGGACGAATGTGGTCAATTTTTATAATTCCATGAAGGACTGAGTTTCATAGGAAAATTAACTTGACAAAAGACATACTAGTACTTAAATTTTCTACTAGAGCCTTATGTGGCTTTGACACATATTTATGTAAGTACCAAGTGGGATTCTTTATCAAAGTGGCATCAAGAAATGCAAGGGTTGATTTAATAATTCACAAACCAAGAACAAACAACTATTCAAATTCTAAAGGATATGAGGATTAAAAGTGTGTATTAACCACTTGTCCAAATATTTGTCAAAACCTTGTTTGAAATCTTGTTGCATACTACAGTGAACAATTTAAAATCATGAGTAAAAATCACCACCTATAAAAGTAATGAACAAGTTTTGAATTTAATTAAATTCACTAGAGATAAGGTAGCTCAAACTAAAACATTGATTATTTATTTTATATCTTCTATTGCCATACATAATGAGTTGATATACAAAATTCCAATATTATTTAAAAAATTTGTCATTGACTTTGAGACTATTGATCTTGATTTTGTAGTAATCATGGTTGAGTATTTTTGGTCTCTTAGATTGCACCCTAGCTAAGAAAGGGGATTTTTCAGGTCCTATTTCATAAATCTAGTCCAAAATGAGACTGGCCCTAGGTTGTGGGTTACCCAAAATTGGGTTAGAACTCTTGAGAAAGGTTGGCTTCCTTCTGGATATATCACCTATACTAAACCTAAACTAGCACTTGCTTGGAAAAGGGGATAGAGAATAACAATAATATATGAAATTATGTAAAAATGGGGTGATACAATAGTAATTGGAACACTTATACTTTACACAAGACACACTATGAGACACATTCAAGACCAAGGAAGATCAATCCCGCATGAGTATTTCACAATAAGGCATGAATCAATTATCAAACTAGAATGAGAGGGAAGATATCCACTTTAAATCTAAACAACAAACTATATGTTTCATTTATAATGACCTATGAGAACTACCAAGAACTTCATGAAGGTGAGAAAACTCAAACATAGACAAGGAACATACATTCACTTAACTATAGTACATGAATTTATAGAACACACTTCAATCTAGCTTGAAAAATGATAGAATTCAGTCTTTATTGTATCAAAAAGTATTATAGTACAAATTTTGGAATAGCTTAAGCAAGCCAAAATGCATAAGAGTCTTTTTCTAAAAGTGTGAGAGATTTCTTGTCTAAAATGTTCGAAGAGTGCAATATGTGGTAGAAGTTGAAACATATATATATATATATATATATATATATATATATATATATATATATATATATATATATATATATATATATATATATATATAAGAGGGAACTATGATGTGTTAGCACAAGTTTGAGGATGCTAACTCATGACCTTATCAATAAGGACTAAATTTTATAAAAGGATTGAATTCTCATTGTCCTTATCCATCTACCCAATGTCTTTCTTGGACCTCCATGTCATTATCTATATGATCGGCTAATGAGGACCATGTCTTGGGATTGATAGAATTAGGCCACAACTGCTTTGGGTGGCCATCAATACCTATTTATCAAAAATGTGACCCTAATGATAGGTGAAACACATCTCTATGATCACTTTTACATTTGTATTTTCTCCAATATCAAACATAGGGCCATTATAGGTTAAAAATAATCTAATTATTGGTTTTCACATAGTTGTAATATCCATGAAAACCTAAAAACTACTTGACCTTGCTTCACAATTACTAGTCCATCTTCGATCTCTATATTAGGCCATAAAAGACTTGTTATGCATATAAAACCTATAATAGCTAAAAAGATATTGTATATGAGGATCCTACATCTAAAATATGGTGAACATAGTCACAAAATGAACCCTATAGGCTATAAAATATGGAACCAAAAGTCCATATTTAGCTTTAATGGTATCATTTTATGTTCTTGATACCTGATTGCATGGATATATCTAAACCATGGTGTTTAATCAAGCTTAAATGGAGATGGGATGATCTTTTCAAGACCTATTTTCTTTGGTTGAAAAACTACATTTTGGTTTGACTTTTTCCATCAAATATTACTCAAGCCAATCAAAATGCTCTAACCTGTCTTTACTCCTATTAGCCTTACAGATCCTCACTATCAGATCTTGACCTTTTGACCTCCTAACACCATTGGATCATGTTGTATGATGTAGCATGATCCCTCTATCTACATCATCTAACCTTTGGACTTTAACTCATGTTGTTGGATCAAAATCTACAAAGCAATGTGAGCTTTTGATCTATCTGGGCCCACTTTCTTGCTAATTTTTATGCACCATTAGATCATTGGTATGATTGAATGATAATTATTGATATATATTGGACCCACCTTATTTTTAGTTAACACACATCATTAGATCTCTGCTCAATTGATCCACTCCATCAGATCTTGTCTAACTTGTAGCCTTTTAAGGGATTTTAACCCAGGGACTTTTTGACCTATTTGACCCCATCATGAACCATTAGATCTTCCTATCAGTATGTGATCTCATACAAACCATTAGATCTTGATCAACTTTAAACATTTTAATTACATTTTAAACCCAAATGGTTAATTTACAGAGCTTAAAGTTGATGTTAGCACAAACGTCTTGCTTTGTAGGTTTCACTTTGAAGCTCCTTAACTTAGGCTAGCAAGCTCACGTAGACATGAAATTTGCAAGATATGATCCTGAGTTGAAGAATAATGTGGCACTAAAATATTTTGGCGTATAATGTCTTCTAAGGTGTGTTTATAAAATGTACAAGTGAGTTGGTCCACTCATTCCTAGATGATGTCTTGGTGACAGTCTAGTTCTTCAAACTTGTGCTTGATCCTTGAAAGATCCAATGATGATCCTGACTGCTAATTCACCATGAAGACCTGATTTCAAACTTGTTCTTCAAAGATAAAATAATTTTTAACTTATTTAAATTAAAGTGTTTCAAAATATTTGTGATAAATATGATATCTTTGGACCACTCATTCCATCTAGAACATCTATTCATCTACTCAAACCATTTCTAGGCAAAAGATCCTTATGTGGGCCAAATTTGATCAACATCTTTGGTGATTTAGTTGGGCATCATACCTAATTATATTGAGAACCCAAAAAATATCTATGACTCTTGGACCATTTACATTGACTACAAGACATCCTCTTGACTTGCAAAGACAAAGAATTCCAACAAATATGGAAAGAAACAAACTTGAAAAGGAAACTAACCTAATAAAGTAAAATCAACTAATCTACTGAATAGCTATGCAAACAAAGCACTTATTTGGAATAAAATAAAAATAAACTAATGTGTTATAAAAATAATTGGATAAAAAACAAGACCAACTAACCATATACAGGGAAGTTAGATTCCTTAATAGTAATGATTAACATGTATCCCATTGACTAGGATAGGAAGCTCTTCACCATTCATCCTTGTGAGTTGGAAATCATTGTGAGATTTTCATTTGGATATGTATGGACCACTCCAAAGAGAATCAAATTTTATGTACCTTTCTAGATTAGGTCTGTCCTCATCCAACTTGAGGACCAAATCTCCTTGAAAACTTCTTGAAGAAGTTCCTTTGTCAAAAGAACTCTTTACCATTGCTTGATGGGCCTCCATAGCCAACATGGATTGATGTCTTATCTCTTTTATCTCTATGACCTCAGCATATATTATTTCCATTGGCTTATTATCCAAAAGCTCAAGTTGATGCATTAATTCCAAATTAGGGAATTTAAGACAAATAGGTATTCTCATTTCCTTACCATATACTAGCTTATATGGAGAATTGGTTATTGACATTTTATAGGTGATCCTGTTAGTCCATAGAGATGACTTAAATTTGAGATGCCATGACCTTTTATTGTCTTCAACAGTCTTCCTAATGATCTTCAACAAATTCTTGTTAGTAGACTCAGTAAGGCCATTGCTTTGTGGATAATAGTTTAATGAGGTACTGAGAAAAACACTATGTTGAACTACCCACTAAGTGATCTTAGACCCCATAAAATCCATATCATTTTCAAAAATAATAGTTAAAGGGACCCCAAATCTAGTAAGCAAACCTTCACAGAATTCCAAAACATTGGTTTCATTGACTTTTTTTAATTCCACTGCTTTTGTTCATCTAGTAAAATAATCTATGATAGTTAGGACCCACTTGTGTCCTGAGTTTGAAGGGGGTTAATGAGACCAATAAATTCCAATCCACATTGGATAAAGGGTTGATTCACTCAAATTGGCTATAGAGGTAAGGCTGTAAGCTTAACTTTTCCAACAAATATAACACATTGTATGCATTTCTTAGTTGATACATGACAATTAGCAAATATATTTGGTCAATAGTACCCACCTCTCATGTTCTTGTGGGTTATGATCCTTGCTTAATAATACCCTCCACCATGTCCATCATGGAATTATTTAAGCATTCTCTATGTCTGACCTAGCTCTATGCACCTTAGCAACATGCCATTAATATCCTTTTTGAACAAAACATTATCAACAAGAATAAAAGGAATTGACTACAATCTGAAATATTTCCTTTTTGAAGGGGTCAAATGAGAAGGATAACTACCATCTTGTAAGTATATTACCATATATTGGAACCATCTACAAGATGAGGTCTGATTAGTTACAACTTCCTATCTGACACCATAACCACCCCATTGACCTCTTGCAAATATTGGGCTAGATGTTCACAAAGTCCTGTGCCTCTAACCAGCTTTGTGACCTTGATCTCAACATCATATTCCATGACCTTGGTTATCTAACCAACTCTCTTATCATTTATATCCTTGTTCAATAGAAAATCCTTGACACTTGGATATGCAACCATCAAATGTATCTTATTATTGTACAAGAACCTAAAATTTTTAAGAGACCTTATAACTAAAAGTACATGCTTCTCAACAAAATAATACCTTATTTTATATTCTTCTAAGGCTTGACTGAAGAAGACTATTGGTTGATCTAAAGTGTCTTGATTCTATTGTATGAGGATACCTGAAATAGTGTCAATGTTAGCATAGGTATACAAGAAGAAGTGCTTTGGAAAATTAGGGTTCATAAGTGTAGGAGCACTAGCTATGCTTTATTAATCTCTTCAAAGCTTATTACTCCTTATTTGGTCCAACTAAAAATTTAACCATTCTTTAGCATGGTTTTGAGTGGCTTGGCTAAAGTGGTGAACTCTAAAATGTATTTTATTATGAAATTAATCTTGCTTAAGAAGCTTTGCAAGGATTTCTTGTGTTTAGGAAAGGAAAGTGCAAGAATTAGGTCTATCCTATCAGGATCTATGCTTGTACCATGTTTTGAAAATACATGTCCAAGAAGCCTACCTTCATGAATAGATAAAACACACTTTTTGGGATTCAATGACACCCAAAAATTTTTATACCTTTCAAACAATTTTCTAAGGTGAATCATATGCTCATATACATTGTTAGAGAGTAATATTATATCATCCAAATAAATAATTATAAACTTATTAAAGAGACCTTGAAATGCCTTGTCCATAGCTTTCTAAAAATTTGATCCAACATTAGATAAACCAAAAGGCATCTTTCTATATTCAAATGTCCCTCACTTTGTGGTCAAGGTTTTTTTGAACTGGTCTTATTCTTTGACTAAAATTTGATTGTAACTACTATAGCCATCTAACAAGGATAACCTTTCTGAACCTGCAACCAACTATAAAATTTGTTCCATAGATGGCAATGGATAGTGGTCTTTAAGAGAATCCTTTTTCAAGTCATGGAAGTCAACACATAGTATTATTTCACCATTCTTTTCCCATGTTGGAACAAGATTTGTCACCTTAGTTGAGTGTTTAATTAGAAATATTATAGCTAATTCAATGAACTTATGAAGCTTAACTCTCATCAAAGGTTCAATTTTTGGGCTAACAGGCCTTTATCTTTATTTAATTGGCCTAGTCTCATCCTCCAACTCAATGGTATGTTGAGCTAAACTTGGATCAAATCCTTTGAGGTCATTGTACTACAATGCAAAGACATCTACAAAACTTGAACATAACTCAATAAAAGTTTCCTTCTCTGAAGATGTGTAAACTTCACCCAACTTTAAGCACTTACCATTTACAATATCCATAATGTATAGTGTTATTACTTGGTTGACAAAGAAAGATTTTATTTTTTCAACTCAACATCTCTCCTAAATATGTTTTCAAGGGTGACCAACCCTTTAGGAAACTTATTTGTCTTTGATTGCACAATCTGGTCACCATACTACTACAAATTCTTGTCTTGGTTTCTTGAGGAGAATTTAGCTTGTTACAAGAACCTAAAAATATGATTGCCATATTCAAACACCTACCAATTATCATAGTTATCTAGAATAGAAGGTCTTATAACCACCTTGATGTGTGACTAAACCTTTTCATTCCTTATATCATCTCAGTTACTAAATTATGACCCAATGGCAACCAACCTATTTGCATGTTTGTTCTTATTTCTTGATATGGAATAAATATTCAAAGATTGAAATTATTCAAGTAAGACCCATACTCTAGGCTTAGAGGACCTAAGTAGTGGGTTCTTTCATACATTAAGTCCTCTTACTTGGTGAACTACCAATTCGCTATCACTATAGATTTGTAAGGTATTGACCTTCATCTTTCTTGCCCATTGCAAACCATGAACTAATGCTTCATATTCAGAAACATTATTGGAAAAACCAAAATAAAACTTGAGAGAAGATAAATACCTTTGATTGTCTAGATAAATTAACACCATTCTAGCCCCAGTGCCATGTTTGTTCCTAGATCCATCAAAGTATAGTTACCATAGGCCATCACTAGGATGATCATCTTTCATCAATACTGGAATTGGTGTATCATTTTCATGAAGGCAATAGACACCAAGTCCTTCATCTTCAATTAACTTGTAAGTATCATGCCCATGTAAATTAGAGGCCCATTCATAAAGTAAAAGATCTGTAACTACATCTAGAGGTGACTCAGTTTACACCTCACTATTTTATAATACTTTGTCTAATATTACATAATTAGTGTTCGCCATACTTGGCATATATGGCTCCAAATTAAATATTGAAATAGGTTTAAAACATATTTTTATATTAGTAAAATACCTAGTACTAAACATTAAATTCATCCAATTAGGTGACAAGTATCCTCCAATCTTTGAGGTAAAGTCTTGAAAGACGCATGGAAAAATAGGGAGGCAAGTCCACTACTACTACATCTTGTTGAATGGTAACATTAGGGCAAGCATGTAATGTCAAATTTATATCCTTGATTATGCCTACTATCTTTTTTGGTGACCCATCTAATTTCAATACTCTTTTGGTATTTGGTTCATAGACAAGACCAAGCTTGTTTGTAATTTGCTTGGACATGACAGTGCTACTAGTTCCACTAACTACCATATAATTATGGACTAAACAATAACCAAATATAAAAAAGGGAGAGGTTTTATTTGATTTAACATTAGTTTTATGCACCTTTGTTATGTTATGTACCTACTTATCAGGTTGCTTGATTTGTTGGTCTGAATTAACCAAGATAGCTCATTCACTCTCAATTGGTTCTTTATATACCTTAAGATCTAAAATATCTTGAATGAGCATGTATTTTTTCCCTATAATGGCAAGGTAATATCGCATTCTAATTATAACATTTTATTTCTTCATTTTATTTATTGTGCTAAAGGAGACTCTACTACCCTTTGGATGAAACTTTTGAACCACTAGTTATTCTCAAATTAGAGGCATTTAGGGAACCTTCCCTGCCTCTACATTCTAGTTCTTATGTGCTATAGGGATAGAAGGTTGATCCTTAACACTTTTGGGAAGAATGTTAGGAACACTAGAAGTATTGATCACATCTTGAGCTTCTTCAACTTCTCTTCTTTTAACTCTAGTTAGATATGCAAATTGACAATTTTTGTTGTTAGTTTCACTAATTTACGTAAATGCAATATGATCATCCAATTAACAATTTACATTGATGGAATCAGGATAGCCTTGAACATGTTAAGCCTCTCTTTAGAATGCCATATTCATGTCTTTATACTGACCACCTTGAAGAGAGAATTCTTCCTATGTCATTTATGGCATAGTAATATCCTATGATATTAAGGCTTGATTTTGGATGTCATTTGGATTAAAAGACTGCCAACCTAAATCTTGAATCAATTTGTTTTAAGTAATAATATATTTTTAACTAGAAGGTACATTAGGATCAACAGTTTCATATTGCTTAGTTTGGGTTATGGCTCTTTGATTTTGGTAAGGTTGCCTATTGTCCCTGAAACCTTAATAAGGAGGTATTTGGTTATTGAAGGATTGATAAGTGTTATGGTTTTATTATTTATAAGGTCTACCTTGGTATTATTGTCTCTTGAGTTGAATGATCTCATTCCCAAAAGCTTGTAATATACATTTTAGATCTTCAATCTCACTAGCCTAATTAGAAAGGGCTATAACTTGGGATTTTGGAGATCAAATAGGAACTATAGATGGAATTTAAGGAACATGAGGAGGAAGAACAAGTTACAATTCTAGGAATATGGACATTAAAGGCCTTAGATCAAGTTTACCATCTCGTATCATGTTATTTTATACTCTTATTTCAAGTTCATAGGCATTTGGCAAAGTATTACTACCCATAGACTATATCATGAAACTAATATCAAAATTGAGGGCCTTTAGATGGTATAAATATGTATATTATAGAGATGGTCTAACCAATACAGGGATTCTAGTCCATGTCTTTTAGAATCTAAGGTTAAAATCAACATGAACTTATGGGGGTACCTTTGTATGGTAGTCAATTGTTCAACCAAAGATAGATTATTAAACTTGTCTTCAAATTGCCTAACTAAGGCTGTACCTAACTCACCCAAGTAGCAATGGAGGTCAAAGGAAGATTCCTATATCATTGCAATGTTTTTCCCTTGAAGGAATCAGTAATTAGTTTGATAGCCACATTATCTTGAACAACATTATGAATTGAACATAGGTTGGCAACATCCTAAATATGCTTAATAGCAATAGTTTATCCCATTCTCCTAAGAATAAAAGGATACTCCTTAAGGTAAACATAGGGATGTCATCATATTGGGCCAAATTCAGGGTACTACCCCTATTAAATAGAATAAACACTTGATTCCTAACCAGGCAAAGGGATTTGACTTATGGGGAAAATAGCTTGGACTAAAATAATAAGATGACTAGGAGGTGAAAATTTATTTTGAGGATAAGGTTTGGTCTCATTGAATCTTGATTTTTTGTAAGAAGTAAAAGGTAGCTCAATGATTTTAAAAGGAATACCTTTAGTTGATGACCATATTGTAACCTTTGGCATGAAAGCATTGTCTAGATGATGTTATGAACCTTGCAACTTAAAGGATATTCAAATTTTGATGATGATATATTTCTCCTGCTACTATAATTTCTTATTCTCAATCTCCAAAATTCAATTATCCTAAGGAAATCGAGTCCCATTGGACATGAAAGAACTATTAACATCTTAGATTACACCCTAGCTGAGCAAGGGGATTATTCAGGTCCTCTTACACAAATTTATTCCAACATAGAACTGACCCTAGGCTGTGGATCACCTAAACTTGGTTCAGACCTCTGAAGAAAGGCCATCTTCCTTATATATCTATCACCTATACTAAACCTAAACTAGCACTTGCTCAAAAACGGGGAGAGAGAATAAAAAGAATATATGAAATCATGTATAAATGGGGTGATGAACTAGTAATTAAAACATTTATACTTTGCACAAGACACACTATAAGACACATTCAAGACCAAGGAAGATCAGTCCCACATGATTATTTCACAATAAGGCATGAATCAGTTATCAAACTAGCATAAGAGGGTAGATATCCACTTTCAAGATAAATAATGAACTATAAGTTGCACTTATAATGACCTGTGAGAAATCCTAAGCACTTCATGAAGGTGATAAAATTCAGACATAAACAAACAATATACATTCACTTAACTACAATACATGAATTCATAGAACACACTCCAATCTAGCTTATAAAATGATAGAATTCAGTCTTTATTATATCAAAAGGTGTTACAGTATAAATTTTGGAATAGCCTAAGCAAGCCAAAATGCATAAGAGTATTTTTCTAAAAGTGTTAGATATTTCTTGTCTAAAACTTTTAGAGAGTGCAACAAGTGGTATAAGTTGGAACATATATAGAAAAAAAGAAGAGAGAGAGGGAACTATGATGTATTAGCACAAGTTTGAGGATGATAACTCATGACCTTATCAATAAGGAACAAATTTTGTAAAAGGATTAAATGTTCATTGTCATTATCCATCCACCCGGTGTCCTTCTTGAAACTCCATATCATTATCTATTTGATCTACTAATGAGGATCACATCTTGGAATTGACATATTTATGCCACATTTACTTTGGGTGGATATTGGTACCTGTTTATCAAAAATGTGACCCTAATGATAGGTGAGACACCTCTCCATGATCACTTTTACATCTGTATTTACTCAAATATCAAATATAGTTCCATTATAGGTGAAAACCAATCTAATTATTGGTTTTCACATAATCAAAATATCCATGGAAACCTATAAACTACTTGACCTTGCTTCACAATCACTAGTCCATATTCAATTTCTATATTAGGCCATAAGAGACCTATTCTACATCTAAAAACTATGAGATCTGAGATTCTATTGTATATGAGGATCCTCAATCTAAAATATGGTGAACACAGTCACAAAATAAACCCTATAGTATATAAAATTTTAAACTAGAAGTCTATATTTATCTTTAATGGCATCCCTTTATGTTCTTGATACCTGATTGCATGGCTATGTCCACTCCATGGTGTTTGATCAAGCTTAAATGGTGGTGGGATGATCCTTGTAAGACCCATTTTCTTTGGTCAAAAAACTACTTTATGGTTCAAATTTGTCTATCAAATATTGCTCGAGCCAATCAAAATGTTCAACCTATCTTTAATCCTATTGGCCTCACAAAACCTCACTATTAGATTTTGACCTTTTGACCTCATACGTATCATTGGATCATATTATATGATATAACACAACCCCTCGATATAGATCCTCTGACCTTTGGACTTTAACTCACATCATTGGATCAAATATATGAAGTAATATGAGCCTTTGATCTACTTGGGCCCACTTTCTTGCCAGTATTTACACACCATTGGATCATTGGTACGATTTATGTTGATCATTTATCTATATTGGACCCACCTTATTGTCAATGAACATGCACCATTGGATCTCTTTTCGATTGATCGACACCATCAGACCTTGTCCAACTTGCAGCCTTTAAAGGGATTTTAACCCAAGGACCTTTTGATCTATTTAACCCTAGCATAAACTAGTAGATCTACCTGTCAATATGTGAGATCACATGAACTATTAGATCTTGATCAACTTTAAACCTTTTAAGGACCTTTAGAACCTAAATGATTACTTTATGGAGTTCAAACTTGATGTTAGTGTAAACATCTTGCTTTGTAGGTTCCACTTTGAAGCTCCATTACTTAGGCTAGCAAGCTCATGTGGACATGAAATTTGCAGGATATGATCTTAGGATAAATAAAAACATGAAACTATAATATTTTGGCTCAGGATACCTTATAAGGTGCATTTATAAAATTTACAAGTGAGTTGGTCCACTCATTCTTGGATGAAATCCTAGTGATAGTCTAGTTCTTCAAATTTGTGCTTGAGCTTCTGCTTGATCCTTGAAATCTCTAGGGATGATCCTAACTGGTCTAACACCATGAAGACTTTATTTCAAACCTATTCCTCAAATATCAATAAAAATTTACCTTAAGTTAACTTAAAGTGTTTCAAAAGCTTTGTGAGTAATATGAGATCTTTGGACCACTCATTCCATCCAGAACATTTATTCATCTGCTCAAACCATTTCTAGGAAAAAGATCATTATGTGGGCCAAATTTGGTCAATAAGTACAAGAAGCTACAATAACAAGGGAAGTTGGCCACTTTGGTGGGAGCATCATCATCTCAATATTAATCTCGAATAATTATGTCTATGTACCTTGCATACATTATAGTATATTCATTGATAGGATTAGTGCTCATTTCCACATTAACTAATGTGCCTCCATGACCACCTTTGATGGAAGCTACCACATCATCTCAAACTCTAATAATAATGGCCACATATGTTATTTTAGAAGGAATTCCCATGATGAAATAATAGCACTTTACTTAAGTTACATTGATAGTTCTAACAAATACTTCATGCAACTCTTGTTGTATTTTATCATCAAGGGTGGATTATTTTGTATGAAATATATTTTGATTCCATATTAGGATTATATTAGTCCCTACCCTACAGGGTACTATAGATTTCACTAAAAATAATTAATTATTTTCTTGTAGCTAATCAAAATGCTAGGATTAATATATTATTCAAACTATTCTAAAGTTTGGCATTATTTTTTTAGAATATTCCATATGGTGATATTTTGGAATATTCTATATACTTAATGATGATTTTCTCATATGTTTTATTGGAATAAAATTCAAATGACTTATTCTTAATTTACTATTTCTTATTTTTTTGGATTTATTTTATTTTTTAAATATTACTAGGAATTATTTTATTCATACAATTTATTTTGTTTAGAATTTAGTGTTGATTTTATCTCTTGGATAATTATTTATTCAACATTATTATTTAAATGTTAATTTTTAGATAAAATATGAGATTTATATTTACTAAAAAAATTACAATATGCATTTGCTTGTTCAAAATATCACCTTACATTTCATAGACTATAAAAAATCAAATGAGCCCCTTACATTTTATAATAACGACTAAATTTATCCCTTTCTCTCTTATTTATAGTGCATTTTTAGTAATAATACAATAGTGGGCCCACACGGGAGCTAAATTTGAATTATGTTTATCATTATTATTTTTTGTTATGGTTTACTCTAGAATATTTCCCTTTACATGATAATTTATTTTTAATTTTACAAGTCATTTGATATTATGTATATGATATTTTAACAAAAAAATAAATTTAATTGCTACATTACCTTTTTCTTTAATTATTTCCCAATATGCTACTACACTCCTACTAAAGCAAATTTCATCTCTATACTCCAACTATTATATGAATTCAATATTTTTCATTCTCTTTTACATTAATTATATTAAATAAATGTATAGTTTTATTTAACAATAATACTCTTCCATATTTAGTAACAAAAATTTATCTTTACTAAAAGGTTACCTTTGTTTCATTAATCTACTACTTATCCTCTAATATACCTTAGGTAAACTCAACATAATTAACATTACAATTTCTTTTTAAATTGACACAAATAAGGTGGGCATTAACTACCAACAAGGACTTCCCCTTGCTAATATGCAACCTTTGTTCCACTAACCTACAACTTAGCCTCCAACATGCCCTAGATAAACTCAACACAATTGACATTATATTTGTGATATCAATTGAGATCAGGATTAGTTGCTACGTGACCCTTTTTAATATATATTGTAAAATTACTTTGTGATCCACCCATGCCAAGAGAAAACTAAGACATAATAAAATAGTCATTTTTACTAATCCTAAGAAACTTTAAAAAAATTCTAAAAAATAATTTTCCCATAATATGACTTGTTTTTTTGGGTCCCATTACTATCATTGTGGTGTATTATAGGTTCAAAATAGCTTATCAAGAGAAACTCCCCTATCCCCTCTCTATAATAATAATTGGGTGGGGGCGGCCAAGTCAAGTATGTTTCAATTATTATAACATAATTTTAAATTTTAATAAAAACTAATTTTATAATAATATTATTAACTTTATATTATAAAATTCTATTTTTTTTAATAGAAGATAAATATTCTTTCAAAAATTATACTTATAAAATTAAGAATCGATGCATATTAGATACTCTCAAAGATGTTTTGAGAAGAAGGATGACATAAAACTTGAATAAAATAAAATATGAAGAAAATAATTCTTATTATTAGTTTTATTTAAATTACATTAAAAAATTTATAATAAAAATTTAAAAAAAAATTAAAAAAACTATTAACGGAATATTAGAAAGTTACATTATAGGAGATGAGATAATAAAAACAATGATTATTTAAAATAATTAATTCACTAGATAATATAAATTATCATAATAATTTTTATTATTACTTTAGACATTTAATACAACAATGATAATGAATTAAATCCTAATTCCATTAAAAATGCTCTTTTAAAATATATTTAAAAACATCCTCTAACATAATTGGGATGCTCTTCAACCATATTTAAAGTTACAGAATAAGAATGGGTTATAAAGTATAATATTATGTAACCTATTTATATTATAATATTTATGATCATTGAAAATCAAATATATTATAGTTAATATAAATTATGATTAAATATTAAAATAATTTTTTTTTAAACTTTTAATATATAAATAATAAAATGTATTATATATTTTAATTCTTATAAAATATCATTTCAAAATATCTCTTACAAGGGTATTTTCACATCATTATCATCATCATCATCATTATTATTATTATTATTATTATTATTATTATTATTATTATTATTATTATTATTATTATTATTATTATCATCATATGTTAGCTACACTATAATCTATTTAAAGTATGTTTCTAATTAAATAGACATTTCAATCATACAATTAAAAAATTATAATTATGAGTATACTTACAACATATTATCATGTCATACATTAAATGGATTAAAAGTGATTGAATTTTACATATGTACAATAGAGCTTACCTATATTGTCATCCTTAGTTTAAAATTATGATATTGAATACATTATTTAAAGAATGAAGAAAAATATTTGCATGGAACATTAAATTAAAATGGATACAAGGATAAGAAAATATGAGAGTATCTAAAAAAATTGAAGTATGGGAGATCCCATAAAAAAGCTCAAACATGACTGAAAATAATACCTCTTTATCATATGTTCAAGGTACTATAACTTAACAATTGTGAGAATGTATATATATATATATATATATATATATATATATATATATATATATATATATATATATATATATATATATAATAATTCATTCTTCAAACCTATCCATTTTATTAGAAATTTACACATAAATATGTAGTACAATGATGAATAAAATTTTAGAATAACTATTTATGAGATAACTTATGCATATAAAATTCTTCATAATGATAAAATTAGTAAAATAAATTAATCAAAAATAAAAGAATATAATTATGAAATTCAATAATTTAAAATTAAGAAATTACCATTGATAAAATATGATAAGAAAAATTAATCTTCCAATCTACTTACATTAAAGAGATGACAAAAAGATAATACTATTAGTAAGACCATTAAAATTGAAAATGCCTTATTACATATGAAAGTTTCTTCTTTTACATAATCTTAACTGACAATTATTAAAAAACAGAGAAGAAAAGCAACATAACAATAATTTATTACCTATTTATTTAACTAATTAATTAAACCAGTTAATTAAATCTTTATTAAGTTGAGTACTTACATAACTTTATTGTGAGGCATCCACGTAATATTTATTAAGTATTGGTTTCAATTCTTTCTAGCGTGATGTTGATGGGTTCCCG
The DNA here is from genome assembly GCA_037957365.1 of Torreya grandis. Lineage (NCBI taxonomy): Eukaryota > Viridiplantae > Streptophyta > Pinopsida > Cupressales > Taxaceae > Torreya > Torreya grandis. The sequence continues at coordinate 111,075 of JARHVA010010305.1, read as the reverse complement.
AGAGACCTGAAATCTCAGTAAATGTAATCTTCATAAAATTAAATTGTGAAAATTGATATAAAAAAACAATTTTATCGTTTTAATCTATGGTAGTAATAATTTCATTTTAAATAATTACTAACCTTTATACATAATAAATTGGCTAAGTCTGAAGATAAAATGTAGGTAGATCACTTAAATTAGTTGGTTGTTCCCAACCCATCAAATAATCTTACAATCATCTTTTAAATGGATGTATGGATTCATGGGAGGTTATTCCAAAGTCATAAGTCAAGATCCTCGTGGTGGTTTCTATAATGAAAAGAACAGAGATTTTATTGAAAATATTGTCATAATGGAATACGAACAAGACCAGAAGTACACATAAGCCAGTACAATTCTTCTGGGTTTTAATATTGTAAGCTTGGTTTTGTCCAAAGTTTAGGAATCCATCTTCAAGGAGAGTAACGAATGAAGCCAATGTTAGAGGATTCATGAGAGAAAACATTTATAAATATAATATTATGTTACCTGAAAGTTATCAACGTTACGTTGAATGCTATTGAACATAGCTTAATACTTGCCGACAGGCAAAAGTTTTAAGTAGATTGTGTAGATTATTATCAGACTCTGCTTAGTTAAATGTTCGAATCTTGTTTCAAAGTAAAGCACAGTGAGTTGTACCTTTTTTTATATAATTTTCATTAAATATTAAACAAATGATAAAGTGTAAAGTATGGAAGTAGGTAGCTTTGATTACCTGCTAGAATGAATCTGCTTATACAGCTCGAATTAATCTAGCTAGTTTGTAACTTTTCTTATCTAAATTTTATTGTAGGACTTTGAGGGAGCTAGATGTATAGATTTTAAGTATATATGTCTGACTTAAAATCAGTGGCTTAGAAATGGTTTATTATTGTTACTATAACATTTAATCCTTGATGATAGAAATAGAGTATGATAACATATTTATTGGTTTTATATATGCAGATGGTCATTGATTGCAGGAAGATTACCGGGCCGAACAAATAATGAAATTAAGAATTTCTGGAACACACACCTGAGCAAGAAGCTGACGAGAAAAGGGATTAACCCCAAAACCCACCAACCTTTGCCTAATAAACAAGAAGCTCAAGTATCTACTGATGAGGTGAAGAATGATGAATATTATATAAGAAATAAGAAAGCCATAGTGAGTGATTATAAGCAAATAAATGCGGGCAGTAATAAGGGCCAACCAGTCCATCTGCCAAAGGCTAATAGATTTATAGCTTTTCCCTGTTATTGTAGCAATCCTGACTTACCAAGGTTTAAGCAATAATGCTTTAGAATCTCATGCAAATGATGCCCTGCTTCTATCCTCCATTGATTTGAATTCTCCCTTCTCCATGTCAAGCTTGAACCGTACCCAAGTTAATTCTGACTATTCTTCTTATCTCAGTCCTGTGGACAACCATGATCCACAAAGCGTTCTTACAGAGCAGAATTTCTTTCCTTGGCCATGCATTGTGGAAGAAGAAGATTGGAATGTGTCAAATTTTCAACCTGCTGAAGAAGAAGAAGCAAGCATGAATCCAAACTCTTCTTTACAACTTCATGATCAAAATAATGCTGAACGCATTACCTCTGAGCCAATCGGTTTAAACAGCTATGTTCCTTCCGATCAGACCAAAATAGCTTTAAGACAAATTGACAAACCAGAAAATAGCATTACCTCTGAGGTATACGAGGAATACTTGGAGCTGTTATAAGACGATCCCATCCCTAATAATAACGACGGGAATGAAGACAACATTAGTTTTTTCTCAGAGGGTGATCTTTCATCCCTGTGGGATTGTCTGCAAGGAGATGACGATCGGTTGCTGGGATTGTCTGGTAAGTATGTCTGGGCTAAACCGAGGTGAATTTTCGGCTAGACTGTTTGTATATTTAAAACGTTAAGGGGCTTTTGGATAAGATGCGTAAAAAATTTGATGGACGTTTTTTCCAAATGATAGATTACGGGTTAGGATTTAAAAATTTTAGGACTAAGAAATTATAAAATTTTATTATTTGAAAATTGTTTAATACGTTAATTTTTAATTTTACATATGTTTTATATGGTATTAAAGTAGGTTTTTTTAAAACTCTTCTTTTAATTTTATAAACTATGAAAATTTTATTTTATTAATTTTTATTTTTATTTTTATATAATGATTAACTGTTTTAAAATGAAAATCTTGAAAACAATATTTAATTAATATTATAAATCAAATAAAATATTTAAATCTTATAAAATGTTATTATTATGTTAAAAATTTAAATTTTATTTAATTTTAAATTTAAATATATTATAAATAATGATTATGATTATATTTTGAGATATGGGTTAGTTAGTAAAGTGGTTTGGTTGTTTCAATTCTTACTTATGTTAAAATCTTATTAAAGTATGTGAGGTTGGTTATGATCATTGGTGGTATTTTCGAGGTTGATTGTCACTGTTGGTAGTATTCTAGAGATTGATTATGACCATTAGTATTATTTTCAAAGCGATTGTGTTGTTGGTGGTTAATCATTTACAATCTGGACCACCGTTATATCTTAAACCAATTCATAACTCCAATCAAAAGTAATTAATAATCAAAAATAAATTAAACTAAATTAAATTATACCTTATTGTATAAAATTTAAACATATTATAATTATGTATTATTTACGTATAACTAATTATTATGATATATTAATTATATGAATAATGCTTATAATTAAAAATGTGATAATTTGGTTGTTATAACATTATTTTATTTTATTTCTAAAATATATTTTATTTTATTTTTCTAATGTAATTTATATATTATAACGATGATTAAAATTATTAATAAAAATTTAAATAAAAAAATATATACACAACTATATATGAAACTTATTAGTAAATTTGTGATTTAATATAATATTTAATAATTATTATTATTTTTTATAATAAATATTAATTTTAAAAATAAAGTTTATAATTATAAGTTTTAAAGTGAATCTATATTAATTTCATCATCATCATCATCATCATCATCATCATCATCATCATCATCATCATCATCATCATCATCATCATCATCATCATCATCATCATCATCATCATCATCATCATCATCATCATCATCATCATCATCATCATCAAAAAATAAAATTTAATTTGAAACAAATCAATAATGAATGTCCTAACTGGTCAGAGCCTCTTATAAAGACTATTATTAATCAATTAAGTATTAACTAGAAATAAAATAACTATTATCACTATTATTAATTAAATCACAAATAAAATAACTATAATCATTAAAGAATCGTGACTTTTACACTTTATAATATTAAGAGAATATTTTTAAATAAAATTTAATTATTATATCTTTTTCAAAATAATTTTTATATTAAAATTTAAAACAAAATTAAACATAATTTTTAAAATTTAATTATAAAATATTTAATGTAATCTAAAAGATTGATGGTTATAAAATTCTATACAATTTTATCTAAAATCGTTTTTTTCTAATTATAAACAGCAATTTTCACAAAAATTATCATACTGAATTGAAAAAATGAAATTAATTTTATTCAAACATATGCCATATATCAATATAAACATATTTTATTAATCTATTTTAACTATTCCTCACAATATACCCCCACCAAAAAATCTTTATTGACATAATTTATTTATTAATCAAAATTATACCTTAAAAAAATATTCATAAGTGAAGACATTTATATTCTCGTTGGCAATCAAGATTATATTCCCGCTTAATATTCGCTAATTGTTTAGGTTAGTGTTTAGGTTCAATTATAATTCTGAAGTACCTGAGCCACCATATTAGACAAAGCGATACATATCTGAATTTATTTTTGTTATTGTTTTGTTTTTTGTTTTTGTTTTTTTTTTTTTTTAATTATTTTTATTTAATTAAAAATTTTGAGAAATATCTAATTTTTAATAATGGGAAAATACATTTGACATGATTAAATATGTACTTAGTTTTAGATGATGTATGTATAGAAGAGATTTTACATGTTGAGAGATAAATTTTATAAATACAATTTTATCATGAAATAAACAATCTATTATTTTTATTCTCACTTTAATACAATGATCTTCTCATACATAAATGCCATAAATATATTTTCAAAAATTGATTGCGTGTATATTTTGACAATAAAATCAACAATTGAAGTGAATATTGATCATAGAACATGTATTTTTGTACACATAGTTGATAACTAACCAATTTTGTTTTTATTAATGGGAAAATACACTTGACATGATCAATATTATATCCAATTTTAAATTATGTATGTATAGAAGAGATTTTGTACATTGAGAGGCAACTTTCATAAATACATTCTTATCATGAGATAAACAATATGTTATTCTTATTCTCACTCTGATGCAATGATCCTTTATGTGTACATGGGGGCAAGGGGCAGATTAGGTTGCATATGACCTTTAATAGATCTTATTTCTATAACGTGTCAAATTTTGTGATTTTACTTGAAACTTATTATAATAGTGGTTTATACCCTTACAACCTTATGGCTTAAATGCCAGACTATAAACTTGTTGTAATTAAAATGACTGAGAGGGGGGGTGAATCAGTGTTCAAAACCTTTCTTATCAGTTTCACTTAAAAAATCATGAACCATTCAATCAAGCACATGTATCTAGCAATCATAAGCACGTATCTACATAAGCATAAAAAACATGAACACATCACATATGTGGGAAACCCTCAAGGGATAGAAAACACACTGATATCTATAAATGGATTACAATCATATAATACAAGCATCAAATTTAGTGAAGCACCCACTTCACATGAAGCACCATCCCTAACTAGCTAAGCACCAACTCAGCTAGGTTTTACAAGCACCAACTTGCAAGAGGCACCAATCCCTTAGATGACTTAGCACCAACTCAGCCACCTAATTTCTTTGATCACATTTAGGACACCTTATTTCTTAATGAACTGATCATGACCACATCTTCAGCTCTTTTCACTCTTATCCCTCTCAAACTATTTTCTAGGATTCTTCACTCAATTAACCCTCTTCTTGACTTGATTAGATCATATGACCTTGGTTTTCATAGACAGAACCTCTATCAAATATTCATCAAAATATCTCTATACTCCTATGATGGTCTACAAGACCTCTTTCTGCGCACCAAAGTGTTATCTTATTCGCTTGTGCTCACACTCTAATAGGTCTAAAACTACCTTATATATATACAAGTCTCTTGTTCATATCCTTCTTGGTCAGCCAAACACCCTTATCCTCATAGGTTAGGCATGTAAAAGATCTTAGGACATCTCATAAACATGTAACAAACATGATTTTAATCCCTTTAGGTCTGACATACCTCAATTAGGCCTCATTTCATCTTTAGGTCTCATGGAGACCTAATTCCATTAGGTCTAATTTAGGACATGTTACACTTTATCTTCTTTGGAACACTTTCAAACTACACATATGGTAGGAACATATCATAAAAAATAAAATATACCTCTCCTAATCTCATCTATGCTCCATAACATCTTTCAAGTCCAATTACCACTTGAAGCACACCATTTGTATTGTTCACAGTTAGGCCTATGCATACTTAGAAAGTCTATCTTGTACTACTAAAGATATAAACACAATTTTGCTAAACAACCATGATAATAAATAACATATTCAGATGCTATATTACATCAATATCATCACCATATACTTTTTACTTCACCTCATGGCAAAAGGACTCAAGCCCTTCTCTGCAAATATCCCACTTTGAACTGTCAACTAACCTCAAAACATAGTCATGGAAATTTGAACTTATGAAACCTGAAAGAACACACTCAAAGACTTCTAATACATGAAAATTATCATAAAACATCCTCAGAATAACCTTCAACAAAAATATCATAATATCTAATAGCAACCATTGGTCTTGCAAACCAATTTGTTTACCTTCTTTGTCACAGACCTCACTCAGCCTAACAAGCCATTTTGGCTTCAACATTTTTACTTTTTTTACTAACTACCAAACCTTCTACAAATCATGGATAGGACATAAAAGTCACAAATATAAAAACCATGTGCATTTTATGTTTCCATTTAGGGCATAGAGTTTTAAACTCATCATTACAACTTATTTACCTAGAACTGCCAGTTTGTCTTGAAGCACAATCATGGTGACAATGATCTTCAATATATGTATGACCACTTGTAGAGACTTATAATTCATTTATATGATCTTATGAGATCATTATTAAAATATTAGATATAAATATACCATGTTCAAATGGAAATATTGGTCTTGTAGACCAATCTCATGACCTCATTGTACACATACCTCACTGAGTTAGACAAGTCAACTTGTGAGCAACTTTTTGATATATAAAATGATATCTCAAACTTATATCAAATATGAACATGTTTTAAATTTATTAAAAAATATTTCCATGAATTTTGATTCATCCTTATTCCATGATAACACATCCCTAATCATGTTCTCACTTCTACCTGGATTTCTCACTATGTTCACCATTAGGCATATTGGCAATAGGTTGTCTTAGATGATCAATTTAGCATATTTGAGGTATATAATCTACCCAAAAAACATCATGGACATCAAATACAAGTCTCAAAATTTATCTTTAATTTATTTATCAACTTTGATTTCGTCAACTCTAACTACTACAATAAATCTCTAAGAAATAAGGCCTTTCCTATAGGGTCCACTCACTCACCTAACAAATCAATCACTCCTATATGTGCCTAGAAGAGTTTAATACAACCTAAAATCACTTAAATATCCATACTAATCCATTCTGATAACTTTATAACAACTTCTTTCATATTGGGTCACTATTAGGGTTCTTTGAGGGTTTAAACCATCTTCTAATCTTAATGATAATTCATAAAGCATACCCCCCTAATCTAAAAAATAATTCCTTAAATTTTGAGCTATGACACATACCCATATAAAATGCATAGTTTCAGTTATTGTTTAGAGGTTACACATGCCATTGAAAAATTGAAAGTCCTTCTCAGGTTTTGAACCCTTCATCCTATGTACTACAGAGATCTCAAAACACTTTTTCATGATTTTTATTACAAACCATGACTTCAAACTTTATGAACATGCTTGAAACAACATATCATGCCCATAAAAATAATCACTTATCCATACTATCCTTAGAAATAGAACCTCATACCCCATTAGGCCATGCTATCTCTCCTTGCTCTTTAGGCCTTGACTTGTAAGTCACATTAGGCCTTGAAACCGATCTTTTAGCCACTATCCAAGTTATCAACACCTCATATACAAACTCAATAAACTTATCTCATACTCAACCATTACCATACATCCTTCATATGTCTTGGAAACACTTCATGACACCTCATTAGGTTATGCAAGGTCTAGAATTAGTCTAGTTATAGACTCAGACTTAAGGTCTTACCCTTGTAGGCTCACCTTGAAACTCTAATGTATGATCCAATGCCTCATATTCATGTTTAAGAAACCTTATATAGCCTCTTATTCCTATGTGCATCCATATTACTAGTCCATCATGCTCAAACCTTCTCATCATTACTTTACAAACTATGACTAGTGCCATGACTAGGCTTCTCAAGCACTTGAATCTTGACAATTGATCTTAAATTACTTATGAAATTATCTACACTTCCTTTGTATGATCACATAGTTACAAAAAACCTCTCATCATCTTGTGCTTACTTACTTCACCAAGCTTTACTATGCACACCTCACAAAGTCTAGACTAGGCTTCTCAAGACACCTTGTACTCAAGAACTAGTACTCAAACATGTTTTTCTTGACTTGAACCTTGACATCAACCTCAGAATAATAATTAGGTTTCCTTAAAATTATTTCTCGGTAGATAGACATTAGTTTTCCTTCAAATTATCTCTTGTCACATAGCTTCCTTGTCACATCAAACACACAAACTCATACTTCATAGACTACTCACCATGCATCTTCACCAGATGCACATTGACATCAAATGACATCAACTTGACATCAATGAAAAAAATTATCAATAAAACCCCCCTTTCTCATTGATGTCAAAATATTATTCAATCTAATCACTCTCATCTCTCCCAAACTAGTCAAATTCCCTTCTTAAACATTCTCCCCCTTTGACATTAATGACAAAAGGTCTTCTACAAACTACCATCTAGAATCACACCTTCTTGAATAGAGGATCAACACATTGAATTAATATGCTTCCCCTTACATCATGCATACCTCCTTCAAATGAACTCAGATTACAAGACCACTTCTTAACACATATCAAGCTCAGTCAACAACCTGAATAGTTGCCCCTCAAACTAAGCATCGGCCATGCTTCTGCTTAACTAAAAAGTGTCTCCATGAAACCTAATGGATTCACCTCTTTCCATAAAGCACTAAAACAACACAAGTTAAATAAATTCCTAGATCTCTATGCTTTCACAAGATTGAGTATTCTTCAGTGTCTTTTAGGTTTGATTGGAACTATTACTTTGACCTTTCCATCAACCATTTGATCATCAATATGAGCTAAAAACAAGAATTATTTACTTGATTTATCATCTAAATTCTACTCTATCATAGTAAACATTTCATTTGAGCTTTTCGACTAATCATGACCAACCTTTATTGTCTTTAGTTTCCATATATTTATTTTCCTTCTCTCTTTCACTCTAGGGGCTTTAAACCTCTTATTTTGACTTGATGACCTTCTAACTCTATTAGGGTAGAATCTTATAATGTGTCTTATATTATGAAACCTGTATCAAACCACCTTATACATGCCATTTAACTGATGTGAATTTTTGCTCTTTCCATAGTCCAATGAGTACTCATTCTTGGAGGGTCTTATACACTCTCTTGCCTATGACCAAATTGATTGCATACAAAATAGTAACCATTGAATGAATTAGCATACCTCATAGTATTAGGCTATATGATTGGTTTCTTTATGTTTACTTTCTTGTCTTCAATAGCCTTATCCTTGACTTGAGATGCCTCCTTTTGGTCTTATTTGAAACCAAGTTATGTCTTATCACTTGCATATTTTTGACTACTCAAGATATCATCTAGAGCTTCAATTCTCTTTTCAAATTGCACAAATATCTTTACCTTACTAGTTTTTTGATCCAACTCAGCTTTCCAAGGATTCTACTTCAGTTTTATGACTGGTTCATTCTTCCTCTTTAGCCTTTAGGTTTGCATTGACTATCCCCATTTGTGCTGAAATATAATTGATGGTCTCATCATATTCCTTAGAGTTGTTACTCAATCTCTCCTTAAACAAAGCAATCTACTCCTCATAGTCTTTAATTAATGATCTTAGTTTGTGATTCTTTTCTTTTTTTTGGAATTTCAACTCTGCTAGGGAACTTATCAATTTTGCCTCAAGATTCACTTTACCTTCTTCTTCATTTAATTCTACATCAATAATAAGACCTTTCCTATTTGAGCAACCCTCATTGTCTGATTCTATGGCCATGAATAATGTTTCACTATTATTGTGGTCATATAATATGCAAAATTGGTTGACTTAGGCATGGATAATGACATCCATTCCATAGATCTTCCTTCTTTCTCACACAACCCTTTAGGTTATTCTTTCACTAATTCCTAGTCATTCATAGCCTTTCAGACTTAGCTCTTTCAGTCTTATGCAGCCCTTTTAAGCCCAAATATATCCCCCCAAGTCTCATCCCTTTAGGACAATAGTGCCCAAATTGGACAGGAGTGCTGGATCCTAGGGTGTCCTATTTTTGGCATTGTTGTCCAAGTGCATTTTTACCTCTAACGATCAGATTTTCCCAAATCTTTATCTTTTTCCCTATTAACCTAATACAAGTTCATTTAACCCATGATCATTAATTACCCTATAAAATACCATTCAAAGTCTATATATAAGGTTTGATGCTCATTTTCATAAAAGAAGCAATAATACAAAAAAGTACACTCAAGCACTCTTCCTTATTCTCTACATACAACCTTCCAAGAACATTTTAATCCTATTCAAGCACTCATACCAATCCCTAATCATCCAAATTACATCCAATTTAACATCTAGTTGCATACATCACATACAATTATACCAAACACTTCAATGGGAGAACTACATTAGCTTGATCCCTCTTCAGAGTATTGGTATGTAGGCAGCATGCCCACACACAGGGTGTGAAGTATGTCTAGCATATCCTTTACACACTAATCCCTTCTCTCTTTTACCCAAGTTTCCATTCAAGTTAAAGAAAAAAGATCTCCTAAGGGTGTTAAAGACTAAATTAGACACAAAGTGAGATCTTTAGGCTTCTAGTCCTAAAAAATTTATAGACAAGGTAACATAGGCCTACCTAACAGAACCCAAAAAACTTTTAGCCTCAAGACAATAGCACTAGAATAGGACTATAGTGCCAAACAATAGATTTTCCACTTTTATCACTCCTATCCAACCTAGAAATGAAGTTTATGAACCTATTTTAGCCTATTTTCTAGTCTTAATCCTCTAGTAGCATGCCCTATCTCAATCTGGATCAACCAGAATAAGCTAAGTTCTATTTTCTCTCACTTAATACTATATTTATAAAGGAAAAATGCTATCTATTTACATAAATCATTAGGTTAATTGAAGCATATTATTCATTAATTTACATTTCTCAGACCTATTTATTATTTTAAGAATTAAACTCCTAATTTCCTAAAATAATAAAACATTTGGTGAACCTGACTTACTTTGAATTTTTGCACAAAAACCCTAGAAACCCTAGGAATAATTTTTTCTAATTTTTTCCATATTTTCTTGATTTTTCCTAAATTTAAAAATCATAAATCTACCAATTAATTGTAAAAATATCACATATTTTGTTCAAACCCTAGTTTGCACATACTAGGTCCTTTTAATATACAAACACATTTAAAACACTAGGAAAAATATATTGCTAATTTTAGGAATATTTTCTAACTTTTCCTAAAATTTTCAAGAAAAATTATACAAATTTTGTCTAAATTTTTCAAATTATTGCACTAATTTTTAAAAAATTCATTCAAAACCCTAGTTGCATCAACTAAACTCCCAGCTATTTTCTTGTACTTTTCACATCATATTTTGAAATTTTAGTAGCATATCAAACTCAAAAAATCAATTTCAAATTCAAAAATTCATAGTATTTTGCATAAATATTTTTGAAAAATTTGTAGTTGCATATACTATCACCTATTTACTTCTTGAGTTATTACCTTACATGTTTGGTAGCTTAGTATCCTTTTTGCACAAATTCTAATTCACTATTTTTTTGGACTTTGTTTTTCTTATATTCATCAATTTCCATTTATAGCACATTACCTATTAAAACATATTACAAAACATTTTAAAAAATTTCAAATTGTTTTCCTACTTTACCAATGGCTCAATATTTTGGTTTTGATGAAACTAATAAAAGAGAACTTCAAGAACTCTTAACCAAACATTTGTATATTATAGATGTCATGCTTAGAATTTTATAAGAAGAATGGTGAAAAGTAACAAATGGAAAATACTCTCAAACCATAAAGTAGCTCATTGTAAATGACATTACAAGGGTAACTATGTCTCAACCACCCCCTATAGTAGCCCAACCTTCTTTTATGCCACCAGCTATAGCTAGTGGATCCCTATCTCCTAATGTGGTAGCCCTTGTACAAGAGATCTAATATCTTCAATATAAGGTGCAACATCTTGAGCAAAGTGTTTCTATACCTACATAGGCATTGGATTCTTTTGCTCTACTACATATACCATTGGTAAGTCACATTGCTTCTACACCCTTACTACCAGGTTTTTTCAACCCAAGCTCACTCTATATGATGGTAAGGGTGATCTAGAGACACATTTTATAGTTTTTCATGAAACATGTTTGGATTATGTACCCAATGAATGGCTACTTACCAAACTATTTCCATGAAGCCTAAAGGATTATGCTTTATAATGGTTTTATAGTCTACCAAATCAGTCGATCACATCCTTCAATCCTTTAGCAGACATGTTCCTAGCACATTTTAGTATCAACATTGGTGAAAAGGTTTCATATACATAGATTTCATAGTAGAAACAAAGGTCAAATGATCCCTTCACAAATTATGTTCTTAAATACAAGACTTTTCTAGATAAACTAACTTCCCCATGGCTAATCAAGAGCTACAAGACATTTTCAAATATAGCCTTCTACCAACATTGTATGAATCTATTATGTTCAAAATATACTCTTCCTTCATTGAATTGTGTCATACACTCAAGGGAAAAGAAGTCAAGATAATTTCAATGGGCAAACTTAAGTATTCAATTATCTCAGACACAACCAATAAGAGTAATAACAAAGTCCCATACAAGGTCAAAATCAATGATAATAAGAGTCAAAATCAACCAATAGATATTGCATCTTTAGATGCCCCTTAGCATGTGATTTTATCATCACCTCCTCATCATGCATTTACCAATCTACTAGTTTCTCTAGCCAAGGTTTTATAATAGTTATTGGAAGATAACATCATCACTCTCCCTCCTATCTAGGAAGCAAATCCAGCAAAGCCTCTTCTATGGGGATATGATTAACATACATTTTAAAATTTTCATAGGGTATGAGGCCACACCACAAATAGATACATCATTTTATGACATAAGATATAGGACTTGATAGATGATAATCTACTTGATCTAGGAACTTCAATTGAGCCTCCAAAGATAAATCCAACACAAGATAAAGCTTTGAAAATATTTTTAGATCCATTTCCACAGCATTAAAAATAATAGAAAAAGGAAACATTAGGTGTTCATCATACATACCATACACATCATCCACTAGCTACATACTAGGCACCTTCAGCTTAAGCACATCCTTTGAGAGGTGATAGGCATGTATGAATCCAGAGTTCTAGCTAGGCCTTTGATATCTTTTTTAGATTAAGAGATTATGGAGGATAATATAGGCTATAATGTACTTTTTATCAGAGCACATATTCATAATCAACTTATTCATTGTGTACTCATTGGCAATGGTTCTAGTCTTAACATGTGCACCTTCACACTACTTCAGCATTTGGGTTATTCATAACAAGATATCACTCCAACAAACATTGTTATCAGTGGTTTTAGTGGGCATATTCAAAGTTCATTGGGTGAGATAGTACTTCCATTATAGGTTAGTCCTACATATGTGGCCACCCCATTCACTATAGTTCCCAATGTAGGAGTTTTTGACATATTACTTGGTCGACCATGGATTCAAAAACTTAGGGTAGTACCTTATACAGTTCATAAATGCATGAAGTTTATTTACATTAATTAGGTTATCATAGTTAGTGGAGATCTTTATGAGTCACCACTCCCCACTGCATATCCATCTACCAACTTGTAATCACCACCTTCATTTCTTCCACCCATTTTTAGTTTCTCCTCTAGTTTCAATACAACTTCCACTTTAGATCCAACCATAGTTGTGACATCCATCACTAGTATAGAGGGTTCATACACCCCCATAGTTTTATAATTCTAGGTAACTTCTAATGATAGTATTCACACCTAGAGTAGTTACATTGAGGTCTCCTATAGCTACACAAAGAACACATGTTTAAAGAGACCCTTCTACTTTTAGATGGGTCACTAAGATCCCTACAATTGCATCCACTTCTTAGAGTTATAATGGGACCCCACATTTATATTCCACTTTAGAGATTTCAAAGTAGTTACAATGTGTATGACTTTTAGCTTCACAATCTCAGACATACACCCATACCTCATGATCATGCACGATTCAGTTGTTTGATACAGGACACCATGATAAGAAGCCTCATCTAAGACTCATCGATTAGTATCATTTCTTCCTATTATTTCCTATATATAGATTTTATCAAACTAAAAAAATAATACAAAAATATAAAATATAAAAACATTTAAAACATATCAAAAATACCAAAAACATTTCGATTGTATGCATCATCCATGCTTTACATTACTACTATCATGCTAGGACTTACATTTTTTGTGGCATGATATTGTATTTCAATTTTATACATTACCATAATTCACTTGATATTCTTTGATTGTGTGCAGTAACATCCAACTACTTGATTGCTCCATTTTACCCATTAATGGGGCACTCCTACTTATACAATCGAGACACATATTGATATACATACCCACTAGGGGCATATTCTACATGACTACACCATCCAAGTTATGTCATTCCTATAATACACACTCTAAGTTATCATGTTGATGTACATTAATTTATAGCTTACACAGAATATTATATTGACATTTCACTAGTATTTAGCACTTGTGTATCTCTTAGCATATACCTAGTCTTGTACTACACATGTTTTGCATACTTTCACATTTGCTTTGATTATTTAGATGTGCTTGTATCTTTCTACTAATTACATGCTTTCTTTGCTTGGTTAATGTAGCTTGTGTGATTGCATTTTCCAGTTCCTATTTGACTCCTACTTGTGCCTTAAGACATTTTCTAATGTCCTTTTCTTCTATTCATGTGTGTGCCTTTGGACACCTACCAATGTCCTTTGCTTGTATTCTTCCATGTGCCAATTTTGCCTATTTCACTTGTATGTATATGTGGCATTTGAACATACTTTCCATGCTTTTTTCCCAGTTTGAGTGACATGTGCCCATGTCCCTTATTTGTAGAGACCATTGGCCATCCTTGTGTGCTTCTTGCTTCTTGCTTGTTTCCTTGATTACTTTTTTGCCTTTCAATGTGGGCAATTCCATGATCCATATCATGTATTTCCCTTGCTTTCTTAGATGTCATGATGGACATCATGCTCCATCCCTCCAACTAACAACTAATATGTAACATTTCTAGTTCAGTACTTTGCATATGCTTTCACATTGTTATATTTTTATAGGCACACCCCTATTGATCTAACAGTATATCAATACAAACATTGTTATATCTTGAAACATATTGTCAAATATCAAATGCTATATCATATATCTATACAACTTAACACACTTGTAGGACTCTTTTCTTCTAAGGGCAGTCATTGCAGGTTCATCATTCTTGCCCTTAGAATAGGGGGCATCAAACATGGGTTTTTTCATAGAGACCAAAGCTCCTAGTAGTCAAAATAGTAGAATTTTGACCACTCAGTATAAAATCTAAAGGTCAAACCAATCAAAATAGAGTAGAAAAATAGTGGCAGTTCCAAATCAATAACTAGTTTTCACACCAGACAATAGTGCTAGAAATGGATAGTAGAACCAAACATAAGGGTTTCCACATTTTGGTGCTCCTATTTAGGCATAAAAATACTTAGGGTTTCTAGAAATAGGCAAAAAATTTAGTTCAAAGATAGTTTTTACACTTTTAGATCAGTCAGATTCAGTAGTTTCAATACAATTTTCTCAGATATAGGGGTTATCATGTGTGGCAAGATGGTTCTCACTTTCAGTTTAGATTAGGTAGTTGACATAACTTCTAGATCAAAATCCATGTTCCAGACATCAGTGATTGGGGGTAATGTGCACAACACATTGATCTTTCTTTTGTTTCTGAGTTTAGTTTATTCCAGGTATTCTTAGTAGTTATGTTCCTTACTCCATCTGGAGGTGGTTGGCATCATTTTGAAATTGAAATTTCATATAAGTTTAAATTTTTGAGTACCCAAGTTCCTAAGTTGGATTCATAAAATCCTAGTACATTAATTTCAGAGTGGATTTCATACAAACCTAACCTCCATCTTTCAAAATGGCCAAGAGTGGCCTAGTTTCTAGGATACATTCAGGATATCCATGCCATATTGCCATATTTATAGCACATCTATGGGATTTATGAGCCATTTTATATGACATATATTCTATACCAATATCCCTTCATAGCTTCACTTCCTATGGAAATGATGGAGCCAAAGGGACAACCTTTGTATTCTTGAGCCACCTATTCAAATAGATTAGACACATAGTCTAGACATCAATTAACACACACATGATTCTTTAACTTCACTTAGTTGGTGATGATGGATCCAAATGGATAGCCTTTACATTCTTGAGCCACCTTCTATGGAATTGAGCACTCAACTTCATTTGCAATATTACTCTTGATGCAACACATACTCAACACAATCTAGCATAATCCAACATCATAATAAGTTTTGTACTAGTTCACGTACCTAATGAGATGTTCTTATTTTAGATATAATGTATCTAGTAAGAATTAATCTACTTTATGTTTTTTATTTTCATATTCATACTTCATAGCTTTCTCTCTATATACATCCAGCATCACACAGGTTCATGAGCTTCTCCCTTATAGGTAAGTTTAGGTAGGTTTTTGTTTTTTCCTTTATCCTAATATTTCACTTTTTTACATCACTAGAATAAAGGGCATGGGGGGTGGGGGAATTTAGTCATATAAACTACAAAATTGTATGACTTAGGCATGGTTAATGAAACCCAATCCATAGATCCTCCTTCTTGCTCACACAACCCTTCTAGGTTAGTCTTTTACTAATTCCCAGTCATTTGTAGCCTTCTAAACTTAGCTCTTTCAGACCCAAGTAGCCCTTTCAAGCCTATATCTATCCTCCTAAGTCTCATCCCCATAAGACAATAGCACCTTAATTAGATAGGAGTGTTGGAACCCAACGTGTCATGTTTTTGATGTTGTTGTCTAAGTGCATTTTTACCTCTAACGGTCAAATTTTCCCAAATCTTTATCTTTTTATTTGTCAGCCTAATACAAGTTCATTTAACCCATGATCATTAATTACCCTATAAAATCCCATTCAAAGTCCATTTAGAAAGGTTGGAACTCATTTACAAAAAAGAAGTAAGAATACAAGAAAATACACTCAAGCACTCTTCCCTATTCTCTACATATAGCCTTCTAAGAGCATTTCAAGCCTATTCAAGCACTCATACCAGTCTCTATTCATCCAAATTACATCCATTTTCTCATCTAGTTACATACATAACACACAATTTCACCAAGCACTTCAATGAGAGAACTACATTAGCTTGATCCCTCTTCAGAGTAGTGGTATGTAGGTAGTGTGCCCACACACGAGGTGTGAAGTGAATCCAATGTATCCTTTACACACTAACCCCTTCTCTCTCTTTCCAAATTTTCCATTAAATTTCAAGAACAAAGAGATCCTAAGGGTTTTGAAGACTAAATCAAACACATAGTGATTTCCATAGGCTTTTAGGCCTTAAAAATTCATAGACAGGGTAACACAGGCCTACCAAATAAAACCCAAAAAGCTTTCAACCTTAGGACAATAAGTCCAGATATGATTACAGCACCAAATAGTAGGGTGTTCACTTTTGACACTCCTATCCAACCTAGAAATGAAGTTTAGGAACTTGTTCCAACCTATTTTCTAGTCTTGCTCCTCTAGTATCAGGCCCTATCTCAATCCAAATCAACCAGAATAAGCTAAGTTCTATTTTCTCTCACTTCCTACTATATTTAGAAAGGAAAAAATGCTATCTATTTACACAAATTATTAGGTTAATTAAAGCATATTATTGACTAATTTATATTGCTCAGACCCATTTATTATTTATAAATTAAACACCTAATTTCCTAAAACAATTATCATGTTTAGGTTCATTATTTCCATCATCATTATTAGATGTACTTGTGTCATTTACATCAGATGAGTTATTATCTTCTTTGGTGTATAAACTTCTCTTGTTCTTGAATTATCCTTTCCTACCTTCATATTTATTGAAATATTTCTTGTTCTTTTTAGGCATATAGACCTTATCATCTTCATGGTGTTCATTATGTTCCTCATCATGCTCAATTTTATCCTTGTTATGACACTTGGATGTAAAATGATCAATCTTACCAAAGTTGAAGAATTTTAAGGGCAACTTACCCTTGTAATTACTATATCTAAACCTTAACTTCCTAGAAAATATGGATATTAGTTCATCATCAACATTTGAACATTACTCATTCTTGACCTTTTTGGATTTTGACTTCTTCTCAACTTTGAAAGTTGCTTCCTTTATGGGAGGTCTTCCTTCATTTTTTCTCATCTCATAGGCAGTCAAGATGGCATGAATCCCATCTATTTCAAAATTTCCCAAATCTTGCATTTCTTCTATTGTAGACACCTTGAATCAAACTTAGGAGTTAGTGATATCAATACCTTTTTAAAATCTTTAGATTCTTTCACTTCTTCTCCTAATCCTCTAATGACATTGATAACTTCATCAACCTTCAACAAGTGAGATGTAATTCTTTCACATTCATTCATCTTTATACTTTCAAACTATCTCTTATGGGTCTGCAACTTGGCCAAATTCACCTTGGTTTCTCCTTCATAAATAGTCTTCAATTTGTCCCATATCTTTGTAGTTTACATGTAATTAATTACCTTCAAAATCTCTACTTTTGATAGGCCACAAAGAATGGCATTCATTTCCTTAGAATTATTTTCACTAGCCTTCTTACTTGTTGCATCAATTAGTGGAATAAGAGGAGCACTATAGCCATCTACAACTGGCTAAAAAATATCATGACCTTAAGAAATCAAATATATATTCATCCTAATGTTCTAAAAGGCACAATTAGATCCATTATATAATGTAACCTTACTAGTAGAGAAACCACATTGAGCTAGCTAACTAGCCATCTTTGCTTTTAGGATTTCCTTTAAGATTTTAGACCTGATTCAAAGGACCAAGATCTGATACAAAATGTTTGAATAAAAATTACTAAAGGGGGTTGACTCAGTCTTCAAACCTATCTTATCAATTTCAATTAAATAATCATGACCCATTTGATCAAGCACATATATCTAGCAAGCATAAGTACCTATCTAAATAAGCATGAAACACATGAACATATCACATATATGGGAAACCCTCAAGGGGTATAAAACCCATTTATATATTTAAATGGATTGAAATATTATAATACAAACATCAAATTTAGTGAATCACCCACTTCACATGGAGCACCAACCCCAACTAGCTAAGCACCAACTTAGTTAAGCTTTAATAAGCACCAACTTACAAGGAGGAACCAACCCCCTAGATGGATCAACACCAACTCAAACACATAATTTATTCTATCACCTTTAGGACACCTTATGTCTTAACTAACTAATGATGACCACCTCTTTAGTTTTTCTTACTCTTACATCTCTCAAACTATCTTTTAGGCTTCTTCACTCAACTCTCCCTCTTCTTGACTTGATTAGATCATATGACCTTGGTTTTGATACACATAACCTCTCTAAGATATTAATCATAGTATATATATACACCTATTATGGTCTAAAATACCTATTTATGTTCATCAAAGTGTTATCTTATTCACTTTCACTCCTCACACTCTAATAGGCTTAAAACTGCCTTGTATATATACAAGCCTCTTGTTCATATCCTTCTTGGTCAGACAAACACACTTACCCTTTTATGTAAAATATAAAAAATATATTAGTACATATAATAAACATGGATAAAAATTTATTTGAATACCTTTATTTTTGAAATACCTCAATTATGCCTCATTTCATCTGTAAGTCTCATGGGAATCTACTTTAGGACACGTTACATTTTGTCTTCCTTAAAACACTTTCAAAATAAAAAAATGGTATGAATATATAATAAAACAATAAAATATACCTCTACTAATCTCATATAGGCTCCATAACATCTTTCAAGTCCAATTACCACTTTAAGCACACTATTTGTATTGTTCACAATTAGGCCTATGCATACCCAAAAAGTCTATCTTGAACTACTAAAAATAAAACACAATTTTGATTAAAAAACATGGAAATAAATCACATATTAATAATATATATTACCTCATGGTAATAAAAATATGATTTATACTTCACAACTCAGGTCAAAAGGACTCAAACCCTTCTCTGTAAATATCCCACTTAGAACTACTAACTAGACTCAAAACACAGTCATGGAAAATTGAACTTCTAACACTTGAAAGGACACACTCAAGGACTTAAAATGCATGCACATGATAATAAAATATCATTATAACAAAATAAAATAAAAATATCATAATCTATAATAGAAACTATTGGTTTTGTATACCAAGTTGTTTACCTTCTCTCTCACAAACCTCACTCAGCCTGACAAGATATTTTGGCTTCAACATTTTCACAAATTTTATTGAATATCAAACCTTTTAAAAATAATGGATAGAAAATAAAATTATAAAATAAAAAAACCATTGAAATTATATTAATCCACTTAGGTCATAGAGTTTCAAACTCATCATTATAACTTATTTACCCAGAACTACCAGTTTGCCTTAAAGCACAGTCATGGTGACAATGATCTTCAATATATATATGACCACTTTTAGAGACTTCAAATTAATTTATATGATCTTATGATATAATTAATAAAATATTAGATACAAATATACCATGGTCAAATGTCAATATTGGTCTTACAAACTAATCTCATGACCTAACTATATACAGACCTCAGACCTCATTGAGCTAGATAAGCCAACTTGTGAACAACTTTTTGCTATATATAATGATATACAAAACTTATAAACAACATGAACATGTATTAAAATTATTTAACAATGTATTTATGTATTTTGATTCATCTCTATTCCATGATAACACATCCCTAATCATCTTCTCACTTCTGTTAGGGTTTCTCATTGTTTACACCATTAGGCCTATTAGTGACAGGTTGTCTTGGATGACAGGTTTAGCACACCTAATGGATAGAACCTCTCTATAAACCACCATTTACATAAAATAAAATTATCAAACTTTGTCCATCCATTTATCAACTTTGATTTTTTCAACTCTGATTGCTATAATAAATCTTTGAGAAATAAGGCCTTTCCCACAAGGTCCACTCACTCACCTAGCATCCATTAAATAGTTACGATCACTTAACTAGCCATACCAATCCATTATGAGTACTTTAAAACAACTTATTTCATATTTAGTCATGATTAGGGTTTTTTAAGGGTTTAAGCCATATTCTAGTCTTAATGATCATTCATAAAGCATAAACCCTTAATCTAAAAACTAATGCCTTTAATTTTGATCTAGGATCCTTACCCATCTACCAATAATATATTATATTCTCATGTAGAGGTTACACATTCTAATGAACACTTGAAAGTCTATCTTGGGTTGAGAACCCTTCATTATATGTACTTGAAAGATCTCAAAAAACTTTTTAATACCTTTTATTATAAACCATGACTTCAAACTTTGTGAAAATGCTTGAAAAAACATATGATACCTCTTAAAACACTCAATTTCCATACTATCTTTGAAAATAGAACCTCATACCCTATTAGGCCATTCTCTCTCTTTGTTCTCTAGGTATTGACCTGCAAGTCACATTAGACCTTGAAAATGACCTTATGAATAATGTCCAAGATATCAACACACCATATAAAAACTCAATAAACTTCTCTCATTCTCAACCACTACCATACATAATTCATATGCCTTGGCAAGACCTCATTAGGTTAGGCAAGGTCTAGAACTAGTCTAGTTACAGACTTAGACTTAAGGTCTTATCCTAGTAAGTCCACCTTGAAAATATTTTGAGAGATAAAATGCCTCATATTCATGATAAATCAGCTTTATATAGTCTCTTATTCCTTTTTTCATCCATCTTACTAGACGACCATACTCAAACCTTCTCACTAAGACTTTACAAGCTATGACTACTGCCATGCCTAGGCTTCTCAAGCACTTGAAGATTGACAACTGATCTTAAAACACTTGTAAAAGTATATAAAATTATCTTTCATGAACACAAAATGTTAATAAACCTCTCACAATATTTTTCTTACTTACTTCACCAAGCTTCATTATGCATACCTTCTTACAAAGTCTAGACTAGTTTTCTCAAGACACCTTGTACTCAAGAACTAGTACTCAAACATGCTTTACTTGACCTAAACCTTGACATCAACCTTATAATAATAATTAGGTTTCCTTAAAATTATATCTCAATAGAGTTACATTAGGTTGATTTCAAATTCTCTCTTGTCTCATGGCTTGCTTATCACATCAATCACACAATTTCATACCTCACAGACTACTCACCATGCATCTTCACCAGATACACCTTAACATCAATGACATCAACATTGATATTAATGATAAAATTTATCAAAAAACTCCCCCTTTGTCATTTATGGAAAAACATTCTTCAATTTGATCACTCTCATCTCCCCTAAACTAGTCAAATTCCCTTCTTGAACTTTCTCCTCCTTTGGCATTAATGACAAAGGGTATTCCACAAAATTCCATATGGAATAACACCTTATTGTAATATAGGCTCAACACATATAATATGAATCATTACAGGAACATTCTTCCCCTTACATCATGCATACCTCCTTTAAATTAATTTAGATTACAAGACACTACTCAACACAGATCAAACTCAGTCAACAACTTGAATAGCTCCCCCTCAAACCAAGCATCCACCATGCTTCTGATTAACTAAAGAGTGTCTTCATGAAACCCAATGCAATAACCTCTTTACATAGAGCACTAAACAACATAATTCTAGGATATTCCTAGATCTCCATGCTCTCACAAGATTGAATATTCTTCAATATCCTTTTAGGCTTGATTGGCACTATAGGTTTGACCTCTTCATCAACCATTTGGTCATCAATATGAGATGAAAATAGACATTCTTGACTTGATTTCTCATATGAATTATGATATATCATAATAAATAGTTCATTTGAGCTTTTAGGCTGATCATGACTAACTTTTACTATCTTTGGTTTCCATACACTCATTTGCCTACTCTCTTCCACTCTAAGGGATTCAAACCTCTTTTTTTGACTTAATGACCTTATAACTCTATTAAGGAATAATATTGAAATGTGTCCTACATTATGACACATATATTAAACCATATTATACAAACCATTTGATTGATGTGAATTGTGACTCCTTTCATAGTCCCATGAGTACTCATTCTTGGAGAGTCTTCTACACTCTATTGCTCTATGACCAAACTAACTTCATACAAACTAGTAACCATTGAATGAATTATCATGCCTCATATAATTAACCTATCTATTTGGTTTCTTTATGTTGAATTTTTATCTTCAGTAGCCTTCTCCCTAACTTGAGCTGCCTCTTTTTAGTCTTCTTTGAAACCAAGTCCTATCTTATCACTTTCAAATTTTTGACTACTCAAGATATCATCTAGAGCCTCAGTGCTCTTTTAAAACTTCACAAGGGTTTTCACCTTGCTATATGCTTGATCTAACTTATATTTAAGGATTTAACTTTATTTTCATACCTAATGCATTCTTTCTCTTTAGCCTTGGTTTGCATTGACTATATCCATCTATGTTTTAATATGATTGATGAACTCATCATATTATTTAGATTTGTTACTCAGTCTCTCCTCAAATAAGGTAATCTTCTCCTTATATTTTTTAACTAATGATCTTAGTTTAATATTATTTATTCTTTGGAATTTTAACTCCTCTAGGGCACTTACCAATTCTGCCTCAAGGTTCACTTTAGCTTTTTTTTCATCTAATTCTACATCAACCATAAGGTCTTTCCCATTTGAGAAACCCTCATTGTCTGATTCTATGGCCATGAATAAGGTTTCATTATTTTGATGTTCATTATTTCCATCATCACTATTAGATATACTTGTGTCACTTAAATTAGATGAGTTATTATCTTATTTGGTGTAAAAACTTCTCTTGTTCTTGAATGATCCTTTCCTAACTTCATATTTATTAAAATATTTCTTGTTCTTGTCAGGCTTATATACCTCCCTATCATCTTCATGATGTTCATCATGTTCTTCATCATTCCTAGTTTTATCTTTGTTATGACACTTGGTTGAAAAGTTACAAATATTACCATAGTTGAATCATTTGAAGGGAAACTTACCCTTGTACTTACCAAATCCAAACCTCAAATTCTTAGGAAACATGGCTCTTAGTTCATCATCATCAACATCTGAACATTTCTCATTATTCATATTTTTAGATTGTTACTTCTCAACTTTGAAAGCTATTTCCTTTTTGGGAGGTATTCCTTCATTTTCTATCATCTCATATGTAGTCAAGATGCTATGAAGCCCATCCATTTCAAGCTTGTTTAAATCTTACATTTCTTCTACTATAGGCACCTTAGAATAAAAATTAGGAGTTAGTAATCTTAATACATTTTGAACAACCATAGATTATTTCAATTATTATCATAATCCTCTAATGACATTGACAATTTCATAAACCTTCAATAGGTGAGATGTAATTATTTCATCTTTTAAACTTTCAAACTATCTCATATGGGTCTATAACTTGGACAACTTCACCTTTGTGTCTCCTTCATAAATAGTATTCATTTTTTACCATAGCTATTTGGATGATACATAGTGCATCACCTTCACAAGCTCTACCTCTTATAGGCCACAAAGAATGGCATTCATTGCCTTAGAGTTGTTTTCACTAGCCTTCTTACTTACTACATTAGTTGGTGGAATAGGAGGAACACTATAGCCATCCAAAATTGAATTCCAAATATCATGACCTTAAGATGTCAAATATATCTTCATCATGATGTTCTAAAATTCATAATTATATCTATTAAATAATAGAGCCTTACTAGCAGAGAAACCATATTGAATTGATTTACTAGCCATATTTGCTTCTAGGATCTCCTTTAGGATAATAGACCAAATTCAAAGGATGAAAATATGATACCAAATTTTAGAAGAAAAATTACTAAGATGGGGGGTGAATTAGTCTTCAAAAACTTGTTTATCGATTTCACTTAAACAATCATGAACCACTCAATCAAGAACATATATCTAGCAAGCATAAGTACCTATCTAAATAAGCATGAAACACATGAACATATCGCATATGTGGTAAACCCTCAATGGGAAGAAAACCCACTAATATATTAAAGTGAAATACATTCTTATAAGACAAAAAATAAATTTATTAAATCACCCACTTCACATGGAGCACCAACCCCAACTAGCTAAGCACCAACTCATCTAGGCTTTAGTCAGCATCAACTTCAAAGGAGACACCAACCCCTTAAATGAATTAGTACCAACTCAGCTAGATGATTTGTTTGATCACCTTTAGGAACCTTATTTCCCAACTAACTAATTATGGCCACCTCTTTATCTCTTCACACTCTTATATATACATATACTATTATTATAACCTATATAAAATATTAATAATAGTATATATATACTATTATTATGGTATACATGACCTATATATTCTCACCAAAGTGTTATCTAATTTTGCTTGTACTCCTCACACTCTAATAGGACTAAAATTGCCTTGTATATATACAAGCCTCTTGTTCATATCCTTCTTGGTCAGAGAAAGACCCTCACCCTCTTAGGTCAGCCATGTAAAATATATTAAGACATATAATAAATATGGATCAAACATTATTTGAATATATTTACGTATGGCATATCTTAATTAGGCCTCATTTCATCTTTAGGTCTCATGGAAACCTAATTTCATTAGGTCTACTTTAGGACATGTTACACTTTGTCTTCTTTGGAACACTTTAAAACTCCACATATGGTAGGAAAATATCATAAAACAATAAAATATACATATAATAATCTCATATATACTTCATAACATCTTTCAAGTCTAATTACCACTTGAAGCACACCATTTGTATTGTTCACAATTAGGACTATACATACCCAGAAAGTCTATCTTGAATGAATGAAAATAAAACACAATTTTTTTAAAAAAAATATATAAATAAATCACATATTCATAATATATATTAACTAAAGGTAATCACCATATCATTTTAAATTCACAACTCATGGAATCGAACTCAAAACCTTCTCTACAAATAGCCCACTTAGAACTACCAACTAGCCTCAAAACATAGTCATGGAAACTTAAACTTATGACAAATTAAAAAACACACTCAAGCAATTAAAATTTATTAAATGATCATAAAAAATCCTCATAAAAACTTCCAACAAAAATACCATAGTCTATAATAACAACTATTTATCTTACATACCAATTTGTTTACCTTCTCTCTCACAGACCTCACTCAACCTCACAAGCCATTTTAGATTCAACATTTTCACTACTTTTACTAACTACCAAACATTATAAAAATAATTTATAGTATATAAATTCAAAAATATAAACAACATTTAAATTATATGCTTCCACTTATGGCATAGAGTTTCAAACTCATCGCTACAACTTGCTTACCTAGAACTGTCAGTTTGCCTTGAAGCACAATCACGGTGACAATGATATTCAATATTTGTATGACCATTTTTAGATACTTTTAATAAATTTATATGATATTATTATATAATTATTAAATTATTATATATAAATATATAATTCTCAAATGTAATATTGGTCTTACAGACCAATCTCATGACCTCATTGTACACAGACCTCACTGAGCTAGACAAGTCAACTTGTGAACAATTTTTTTCTATATACAATGATATAAAAAAATTATATCCAACATTAACATGTTTTAAATGTCTTTAAAAATTTATCCAATCATTTTTATTCATCCTTATTCCATGCTAACACATCCCTAATCATCTTCTCACTTATACCTAGGTTTCTCACTATTTGCACCATTAGGCCTGCTAGCAATAGGTTGTCTTGGATGACTGGTTTAACACACTTTATGGATATATCAGAGCCAAAAAACCACTATTTCCATAAAATAAAATTTTAAAACTTTTTCCTTCATCCATTTATCAACTTTGACTTGCTCAACTCTGAGAGCTACAATAAATCTCTGAGAAACAAGGCCTTTCCTATAGGGTCCACTCACTCACTTGACAAACCAATCACACCTGGAGGTGCCTAGGATATTTTAATACAACCTAAAATCACTTAAATATCCATAAAAATATATTTTAAGCACTTTATAACTTCTTTTATATCAAGTCACTATTAGGGTTCTTTGAGGATTTAAACCATTGTCTAGTCTTAATGATCATTCATAAAGCAAAGCCCCTTAATTAAAAAAATAATTCCTAAAATTTTTAGATAGGACCCTTACCCATATACCATTAATATATTAAGTTTTTATGTAGAGGTTATATGTTCCAATGAACATTAGAAAGTCCTTCTCAAGTTGAGAACCCTTCATTCTGTGCACTCGAGAGACCTCAAAACACTTTTCCATGCCTTTTCTTGCAATCCATAAATTCACAATTTGTGAACATGCTTGAAAAAATATATCATACCTCTGACAATACTCACTTTTCCATACTATCCTTGGAAATATAACCTCATATACCATTAGGTCATTCTCTCTTTCTTTGCTCTCTAAGCCTTGACTTGTAAGTCACATCAGGCCTTGAAACTAACCTTATAAGCATTGCCCAATATCTCAAAACCTCATATACAAACTCAATAAACTTATCTCATGCTCAAACACTACCATTCATCCTTAATATTCCCTAGAAACACCTCATGACACCTCATTAGCTCAAGTAGGGTCTAGAACTAGTCTAGTTATAGACTTGGGCTTAAGGTCTTGCCCTTATAGGTTCACTTATAAATATCTTGAGTGTTCCAATGACTAATATTAATGATCAATAAACCTTAAATATCCTCTTAGGCCTCTATGCATCTATCTTACTAGGCCACCATGCTCAAACCTTCTCACTAGGACTTTACAAGCTATGACTAGTGTCATGACTAGGCTTCTTAATCACTTAGAGCTTGATAACTGATCTTGAAACACTTATAAAAGTATTTACACTTATATTTCATGATCAAACAATTCCAAAAAACCTCCCATAATATTTTCCTCTTTTTTTTCCACCGAACCTCATTATGCACACCTTCTTACAAAGTCTAGACTAGTTTTCTCAAGACACCTTGTACTCAAGTTATAGTACTCAAACATGCTTTAATTGATCTAAACCTTGACATCAACCTCAGAATAATAATTAGGTTGCCTTTAAATTCTCTCTCAATATATATATACATTATTTTTCCTTCAAATTTTCTCTTGTCACATGTATTCCTTGTCACATCAATCACACAAGCTCATACCTCATAGACTACTCACCATGCATCTTCACTAGATTCACCTTAACATCAATGACAACACTTCTCAAAGAAACTAAGAATGGTTAAAATATTTTCTATTATATTTCAATAATCATTGATATGCTATAGCCTCCTAAGTCAGCCTATAAGATTAGGTATTATAATCAAGTATGTCGTTGCTCAAAAAAAAGAAAATACCTCTTAACTAACCTTTCTTGTTAACATACTAAAATCCTTTTTTTGGAATATGGTTCCATATTACTTAGTTTTGGGGAATGATGAAAGCTTTAAATTCTATATATATGTTGTTTTTATTTTGAACTCACATGTCCATCCAAATAGATCTTATCCCTTCATTTATAAGGTCTAATTAACTATTTTCAAGTCAATAATTAGTACATAAGTTTCTTGACCATATGTAAACAAAATATGGGTTTATTCATATAAAATGTAGTGCATTATTTCACATTGAAAACCCAATCAAAATAATGTAGCTTTAAATATAATGAAAGCTCTTATCAGGTCTAAAAAGAAAAATCACTGTAGATTACAAATATAACTTTACTTTTAAAACCTAGTTTTAGTATAAGGTTTCTTTTTGCTTACTTTTTGATAACCTTCAATGCTGTCTTGAACCTCATTATACTCTTCTAGATATCTTTGCCCTTCTATATCTTGCATCATACACTGTATTTCTACCTTTATCCCTTCTTACTTATTATTCATCTTTCATGTTCATGGATATGCTTGATCCATGGATTTCTCAAATTACATGCACAAATGATCTCCATTAACGATAGAAATAAATAACCTTTTTTGTATATTGCATGAAAATATAACTATCTCTAAAATCCCTCTTCATATATTAACTAATATTTATTATGATAATGGGGTTTTACATGGACTTCACATCATAGCAAATGATATTGTAAACCTACACAAAATTATGGCTATCTAAAATTGAAACCCTAGTTTAGTTTGACCTCCTTAACTAGACAATTTGAATGGAGACAAGGTAATGAATTTAGCTATGGTATCTCCCACCCAATTCCATTTGAAATTTTTATTTTATTTTTATTTATTTCTTAACATAAAACCTAACTAATCAACTTAGCCATTCCTTTATACAAGGTTTGGGATGATGAATTAAACACTTACTTATTTGTCATATTCTAACTTTTGTTTGATATGAAAACTCAAGTCCTTTTATAGTATTGATATGCTTTCACTATTTTGTTGTGTATGTATTACCATAATTTGGAAGTAACAAGTGTATTAAATCTAACTAAAATAAAATTAATTCAAGTTTAACAAATTGTTGTACAAAGAAATTTTAACTAGCAGATTGGTAAAATATTAAAATTGAAAAATTTCAAATTATTAAAGTAAGTTAATTATATAAAACACAAAGAAGATAGGAAGACTTAGTTGATTTATGCCTATTAGGTTGACTGTGTGAAATTAAAAGATGATTGGAGATGACCAATTTATAAAGATTCATTGCATGAAAATGAAACTAGAAATGCCATTGTTCTCAATCAATATCTATTGTTGCTATAGTCTTTTATGGGTTGATCTTAAACTATCTGGAAAATATAAAAAATTGGTGGTATAGTCACCTACACCTACTTGAAATATGCCTAAATGTAGAATTTTGACCCTTGATTATGCACAAATGACCTATAATTAACCTCTTCAAGGTTGAATTCCCATAAACAAGTAAATAATTTTAAATATGAAATTCTCAGAGATATCATTCACTTAAAGCAAAAAATGGCATAACCTATCCCTATAAAAAAGCATATTAGTCAAATTCCCCTTGAACCTAATTAGAACTAACCTCAAATACAAAAGTGTAAATCTTAACCTATGAACCAAAAAACTTAAGGTAGAAGGTCCAAGAGTTACTATCATTCTCCATTTAGAATAAGTATTCACTATAAAAATCCATATGTTAGGGGATAGGTGAGATGAAAAAGTCAAAATAGTATGAATACACTACCTATGCCCTTCCTAACAAATTTATTAAGGCCATTCTCTTGAAAAAGCTAGATAACATCTAGTGAATATCTAATGAGAAAATGTCTTTATAATCAAACATTAATACTTCCTATAATTTAAAATAAATGAGTTTAAATTGGTTGATTATTAAAATAATTACTATTTTTTAAATTGATTATATTTCTTTTTCAAATTTATTAATTATATTGATAGTGGTTTTTAAAGTAATTTACATAAAATTAATTTTTTGGACTTATAAAAATACATAAATAATTCAATTAAAGTTTAAAATATAGAGAAAATTGGACTTGTTAATTATATATAATAAGTGATTGTGATATTGAATGAGTTCATATTCTATAAAATAAATACATGTTGATGTCCACAACATCTTTCACAATTATACATGTTCATAAAGTATATTCAAAGGATAGAAAATATCTTCTATCCAACAATATACAGGGTTATAAAAGGACAATCTATGCCAAGGTTGTCATACCAAATTAAAAAATAATTGGAAAGATGGGAGATTATTGGCTATATTGTGAGTATACGGTGACAAGAATTAAATGCACATTTGAGTCTCTATTTTTATTACCTCGATACATCTGAGACAAGCTGGATGAACAAGAAATATCCTTCCAACTATCTAATAGTGTAGAACATGATTTAGAATCATCCATGTTAAGGGTTACCCATAAAACCCCTCTTAGTATAGGCAAGAAAAAAAACACACTATGGGAACATATTTAATAGATAAGCAATCCAATAATCCATTTCAGTTTGAATAAGACTAAATCTAAATGTTTGTATCTAAGAGGGGTAATAGCTAAATCACTTACCAATTATGGAAATAAGATAAGGACTAAGTATGGGCATCAATAATACACACATCATCCCATATTTATGAATGCACATGATTATTCCAAATTCTATAAGTGGATGAAGTCAATAATAATATATATGAATGTGGCACAAAGGATACAATATGATTATACCATTGCTTTAGAGGATGCCAAAGAGATAGATAAGGATGATGAGGTTCCTACTAAAGAAGAGGATGCATTGGCTAAGACATATCAGTAGATAAGGGTTACCATCTTCAATTTTCTCCCAATACCACCAAATTCCACTCCTATAACCCTCTCAATATATATGGGGATACCCTTAGAACCCATGAGACATACTAAGCCTACTTCACTAGCTCATAATGTTTAGATAACATAAACACCTTGGGTAAGCACTCATCCTAATCCTCCACCAATCCATGTTAGTACTCCTCCCCCTATAGTTATTTAAAATAAGAAAACAATGACTCTTTTAGTCACTTTACAAGGTCCCAATTCTCCCAAAGTGGAAGAAAGACCACCTAACTATGTTGGTGTGTAAGTAGGTCCTTTATATACTAAGCTTGAAAAGGAGAAAAAAATGGGATGACATAATAGAACAGGCTAGGTTGGATATTCTTTTGGATGATATCATGCAAATAAAAATTTATGACAATTCTCTAATCCCTCTACTTACTCCTTCAAGTGTTGAATAATCACAAGTTGTGAATGTTACAAAAACAAGGTTCACAATTACTCAATAATCTACCAAGGAACAAGGTACCCCTTGATACTAATTTTGTTTCCACAATAATTGACACTAGCCCTATAAATGGACCTACTATAGATTATTCATCAACTGTAGAGGCTATTGTAGTACAAACCTCATTTAATCCCATTACATCAAATTCAAGGATAAATTCTCCATTTAATAATGTTATAATAGAGGCAAGTTATATTGTTTTAAATTTTTTGATTGACTTCATTCCTAGTACTATTAGCACCAAAAGATATTCTTATGCCTAAATTACACAACTTTTTCAATCATTGACCCAATCCCCTTCAATTCATCATGTTATTTCCACTACCATCCAAGAAACCACAAGAACTAGTGTATAGTTTGAGGACTTGTTATCCCCTTCCATTTTTACTTCCCAACTTTTACAAAAAAGACCTACTAAATTGGAGATACCCATTCTAGAGGCCACTCAAATAAAATCCACAATATTTTATGTCTATATATCCTTGGACTTAACAAAGTATACCATTAATAATCCTTCACAATTAAAGAGTATAGTTTTTTGAAAGGTTCTACTTGATTTTCATGAACCCCTTCCATCCTCCGCTTCATCTTCCATGGATATTATTCCATATTTGGTATTAATGTAACCCATTGATAACCATTCACCCCTAATTCCTCACCTATAAACTAGGATACTAAGAAAATTTTAATGGTGTTCCCTCCATGGATACAAAAATTAGAAGAATAAGAATCTACAAGGCAGGACTTGGTTATCAATGAATAACCCAAAGTTTCCATGCAGTTTGATAGAGTCAAAAATGCATTTAATAAGGTGAGAATAAAGACAATGACGGTTGAAGGTAAGATTTTTTATCTTTAAAATCAAGAGTAATTATTCTCACTAACTAAGAAAAGGAAGATAAAAACTAGAGACATTGATGATTTTTAAGAACACATTATTACTATGGTAGATATAACTAGAGGAGTAATCAAACAAATGTTATAGAGAGTGTAAAAATATAATAAGATAATAGAGGTTATAAATGTGATTGAAACCCCTAGAGATGTAATAGATAATATATAAATATTTATTAATACTTTGTATGGCATCTGATACTCCATAAGCTTAGTGAGGGCACAATCTCAACCATAATGGGGAAATGTGTTTAGTTTTAATGAGTCCATGAAAGACTAAGATGCCAAATTAAACTTCATAGGTAAAGCAACTTGGCAAAAGGCATACCAACACATCAATTTTCTACTATCACCTTATCTAGTTTTGGCTTAGAATAATGTAAGTACCAAGTGGGATTCTATATTAAAGTGGCATCAATAAATGCAAGGGTTGATTCAACAATTCACAAACCAAATATAGAGAACTATTAAA
Source organism: Torreya grandis (assembly GCA_037957365.1). Classification (NCBI taxonomy): domain Eukaryota; kingdom Viridiplantae; phylum Streptophyta; class Pinopsida; order Cupressales; family Taxaceae; genus Torreya; species Torreya grandis. The sequence continues at coordinate 78,050 of JARHVA010010305.1, read as the reverse complement.
ATTCTCAAGTATATTAGGATCACATGTGTGTATTCACCACTTGGCCAAATATTTTCCAACCCCTTTTTTGAAATCTTATTACATATTACAACCAAAACTTTAAAGAAAAAGTAAAAATCAGTACTTGTAAAATCAATGAAAAAGTGGTGAATTTAATTACATTTTCTAGAGAAGGTAGCTCAGAATGAGATGTTGAAGACCTCTTTTAGGTATTCTATGGTTGTACATAATAAGTTGATAGTCAAAATTGTAATATTATTTAAAATGTTTATCATTAATTGTGATACTATTTAGCTAAAAAATTTAGTAAGCATGGGTGAATACAAAAAGTTACAAGAATAAATGTAATTGGACACTTTATTAGGAACATCATCATCTCAAGTTCAACCTTCAACAACTGTATCTATATTCCCTAGATATCCTATTGTGTATACTTAGATAGGACCAGTGATCATTATGACATCAACTAATGTGCCTCCATAACCACCTTTGATGACATCTACCACCTCATCTCAAAATCTTGTAACAATATCCACACATGTTATTTTTGAATGAGGTCCCATGATGACACCCTAGTACTTTGAGTTTAGTTACATTTCTAGTTCTAACAAAGAATTCATGCAACTCTTGTTATATTTTATCATTATTTGCATCTTATTTTTTATGAAATAGCTTTTAAGTCTAAATTAGGATTACATTTAATATATTATAGACATGTATAACTTACATGATTTTGACACAATTTTAATTTACATTTTATAAAATTAGACTAAGATTTGAGGATGAGGTATCCCCATCCCAAGATATAAATACATGTTTATTTATCATTCTTAAGAGAAGATAATTACACAATTAATACAAGCAAAGAAAGTTTTTGACTATTCTATAAGTTTTTGTTAAAGTGTTATATCTTCCAAATTCTTTGTGTCTTATGAGGAATTTCCATAAAGTGATTATAATCTAGAATAGGTTGTGTGAATGTTTGTTTTCAATTATTTAAATTAAATGAATTTTTAATTTTATTTCTCATCAATTATAGATCATATATACTACTAGTTAGGACCATATGATATTCTATGAAATCTTGTTCTAACCATATCTTTGATAGTAGTCTATGGATATGTTTCAAGTTTTTTATTTGATAATTAAAAATGTTTGTGTATGTACTATGCTAACAACAATTCATTATTAGATATTATTCTTTGACATTTGACGTGCCTAAGATAGAAATAGCTTACCTTAGAAGGGTTTAGTCCTTAGTTTATTTATAAACCCCCTTCTTTTCTTCCTTACCTTTTCTTCCTTTTTACCTTTTTTTGGAAAAAAAACATCTTACTTTAGATCTACCCATTCATCTCAAGTAGAATCCATACATCCATCATATCTGAGCCATCCATGATTAATAACCACCTCACTCACCCTTATTTCACCACATTATTATTTATAAAATTGAGACCTGTAACTTGTGTATTAGAGTGAATATTTCACTAATTCAAAAATGCTAGGGACCTTCCCATAATAACCTTGGTGTGCATGAAATATTCATACGTGAAGGAATTTATATTTTCATTTACAATCAAGATTATACCTTAAAAAAAATATTCATAAGTGAAGGCATTTATATTCTCATTGACAATCAAGATTATACATTAAAAAATATTCCTACTTAATATTCCTGAATTGTATTTATATTTTAGGTTAGTGTTTAGGTTCAATTATAGTTTTGAAGTACTTCGGTCTTGAACTTGATTTATATTGATTTCACTAGCATCAATGCTATAATTTTAAATCCCCAATATATTAGACAAAGTGACACATATTTGATTTTTTTCTTTTTCTTTTTAAAAGTTAAACCACAAGAGTGTCAACTTTCATTATAAACTAGAAAAATAAATAAATAATTATTAGAAATATTTTATTTTTAATAATGGGAAAATACATTAAACATGATCAAGTTTTTACCCAATTTTAGATGATGTATGTATAGAATACATTTTGTATGTTGAGAGACAACTTTCATAAAGACATTCTTATCATGGGATAAATAATATGTTATTCTTATTCTCAGTCTGATATAAATATCCTCTCACGTGTGTGTGTGTGTGTGTGTGTGTGTGTGTGTGTGTGTGTGTGTGTGTGTGTGTGTGTGTGTGTGTGTGTGTGTGTGTGTGTGTGTGTGTGTGTGTGTGTGTGTGTGTGTGTGTGTGTGTGTGTGTGTGTGTGTGTGTGTGTGGGTATATGTGTGTGTGTGTGTATGTGTGTGTGTGTGTGTTCTATAAATGCAATTTAAAAAATAAAATACATGTACATTTTAACAATAAATCAATAACTGAAGTGAATATTGATCAGAGAACTAGTACTCTTATCAATATTTGAAAACTAACCAATGCTTAAACTAGCCAAGATAAACACATCTATCAGTGGATAAGTCTTGGCCCCACACACCCAAACCATATAATTTTGGTGTGTAAACACTTTAATTAGAGATTTCAAGGTACATGAAAGAATTACTAATTACTTATAGTGACTTGGATTCACCTTATCATCTTATTTCCTTAACCTTAGCCTCATGTTTGTTAAAAATGATAATACAATTTCACTTTTTTCACCCTAGGTGTTTCTTTTCCATGAATTTATTATGAATTTTTATTTATTATAGTTTTATAAAACCTAATATTCCTTACCAACAAAAATAGCTTATTTTTATGAGCTCATAGCTTTTCCTAGTGGTCTTATGGTCTATACGAGTTAATGTTGACCAAATTTGACCCCAAGTCAAATTTGGATCATCCCCTATAGTTTGAAATTTAATAGAGATGTATAATGTTTTTCATTTATTTTCATGGTCTCTAATGGTCCTAAATAGTCCCATATGGTCATATGTGTCCTTGTCTAGCATTGTCCAAGTTCTGGTCTTAGATTCATTTGTTAAGTCCTATGGTCAAGTAAAAGGTCTTGTACAGTCAAAATTGGTCAAAGTTATATCATGTTCTAGATTCATTTTAAAAGGTTATTTACATGTCATTTAATTTCATATTATCTTGTACTAACCTTTATCTAGCTCCCAATTATAAAAAATTATAGTTTGACCACTTTCTAGCCCATGTAAAAGAGGTGGATGTTTTCATCAATAAAATGTTTAAATAATTTTCCAAACACCCCTAGTGTCATAAATAGGTTAGATAATGTTTAGGAATAGTCAGGGTCTAATAGAAGTTGTAGTTCAACTCCTAATCTTATCAAAAAGAGACTTTTTAAGCACTTGTATGGCCTTCCAAGATCATTTTTCAGTTGAAAATGGTTTGGAAGTGACCCTTACAATCCCTCAGACAAATTTTTAGATCTAGACCAATTTTTAATTTGAACTAACACTCCAAACTACTTTTATCCTCCATTGTTGCCTTCACAAACTCAAGAAGGAAAATTTGCATTGAATGGTATATCCAGGAGAAAGAGAGATTTAGGAGTTAAAACTTTGGGCATTGTTAGGGGTATAATTAATATTTGAATAAGTGGAATTGGTTTTCATATTGGTGGTCTCTTATTTATGAAAGATCATTAAGATTGATAGCAGGTCACTATGGATTATGCATCTAAGAGGGGTCTATTATTGCACCTATTTCTCTAACTCAAAAAATTATAGAAAGGAATGAGTTTGAGAGTGATTTTTAGAGGTATTGGAGATCCATTTCATGGTGGTTTCATTATCCAACTCATCTCCATGAGGTTATTTCACTTGAAGGAAGAATGCCTTGGTGTAAAATTTATTTCAAAAAATCCTACTATAATTTCCTTTTTCCTCTTCATGAGGGTCATTATCAGAGGTCTCTTATGCTTAATTGTTCATTAGATATCCATTATTTTTAGGGATTTCATGTTCTAGTTGTCTGAAGATGTGTTTTGGTCCATTTTCTTCAAGTGTGATTCTCTTTAAGAACATTGTCAGTGTTTGAGAAAGTTTACTAGAGATTGATTGTCAATTTTGGATTAAGAACTAGTGTTACATCATGGTTCATATTTTTGAGAACATATTGTGATATCATAAGCATGATAGAATCAAGAAAAGAAACCATAATACACCTTCCAGTGATAAGTTGTAATTATCTCTTTCTTATATAGTTGTACAAACTGTGAAGTGTTTAGGAGAATATAAGAGGCATGAGAGGAGCTTGATATATATAATCATACCTTCATGTATCCATTGGTCTTTATTTTTCCATCATCAATTTGAATGAGCCACTAGAATGTTCCAAGACAACAGACAAGGATTATGCATAAGAGGAATGTGTATGCAGTTTGTATAAGACTGTAGGGTTAGTTTGAGATGATAATAAGCATGACCTAGAATCTTTGTGGACTATTTATAAGTAACAAAGAGGTGTGTATTGACTTTATAAGTGGAAAATTTGAACATCTCATAACTCAAGAAAGTGACTCTCTTAGCCCTAAAGCAAGTAATAGAGACCTACAGGCCTCAAGCTTGTAGTTCCTCATTTGGACCTTGACCAATGTCAAATTCAACACAAAGCTAGGTTTTAAGCATGGATATACTAACCCCATTGCATTAATATATTACTCTAACTCATGAAAATAACTAGGACACTTGAAAACACCAAGAGGATAATGGACCAAGTTGCCAATCTAAGAGAGAACCTACATTGTTATTATACATATGAGAACAAGTAGTAGATGGACTGAAGGTATCTCAATGTGTTGGAGGAATATGTGGATAATGGAATAAACCCTTCCAAAATTTTTGGATCATTAAATCATTATGGTAAGAGAGAAATAGTTTCAAAACTCCAACACAGTCAATACCTAGAAGACACCTACATGTTACTCCAACTGTAGGTTGACTATAGGTTTGAAAGAAGATCAGGGGAATTGAGTAAGTGTTTAAAAGGTATTTGAAACAAATTGATATTTTCATCTAATTTCATAAACTAAGTAATTATAGGTGTGATAAGGGTGATAAGGTATAAATACTCTAATAACTATCATACCCTAATAGGCTACCTACATGCTTACTTTAGGTTAGTGCCTTCTTCAAGGACAAAGGATGAAAAGAAGAGAAGATTAGGTGTTTGAGATATCTCCCAAAGTAATGGATACTTAAACAGAGGTTAAATAACACTAATTATATAAGGTCTTAAGTCTCAAACCTCAAAAACCTAGTCAAAACAGCCTAAACAACTACCTAGAGGCTGCAAGATGGAGTAAACTAGTTCTAGGCCTAAAAGAGAGAGAAAAGATGATACGGAAGTTCTAAGGTATGAATATCAGTTAAAATTATACCATAGATTCATGTTGATACAAAAAAAAACACTTTAGGTAAAGTGAATATTGAACCAAACTAAGTTCTAACCTCAAACAGAGTCATCATAACCGACGAGTTTGTTTTTGAGTGTTTTGCTTGTTTTAATAAAGGTGAGAACTAAATAGGAGTATATAAGGTGAAATATATTTGGTGAAGTGTTAATATATTATTTTAAACATATAAATATGACTACTCAAGTCTTATAATAGAGATGAAAAGATCAAAACTTAGTCTAGGCTTCAGAACCCTGTACACAGTCACAGGCCTACAACTAGCTAAGGGAATTTGATGATTTGAGGCCTCTGAAGGCATGATCAGGGTATGAAATTTGGTATATATAATGGTAATTAGTTTAAAAATATTTACATGGTATCATTAAATCCACACCAATATTTTACATATCCATTGTTTTGTCTTAGACTAGGCCCACTCTTTGGCAAAGGGCAACCATGAGACCTATGAGATATTATTAGACTCAAAGAATAAATCAAAAACTCCAAACCTCATTTATGGACCATAAGTGAATTAATAAACATATAATATGTTTTAATACACTTATAAATTGGAAACACACTCATTTTTCCATATAAATTCCCTTGAGGGATAGTAAGAAGCAAATAGCTCTTAAACCCCAACACCCTAACCAATGTACCCTCAAGATATAGAGCATTAATGAAGAATTAAAAGAAATTTATAATAATTAATATGGATTTTTAAGATTTTTTTTATCTTCTCATATTATATGGAAGGATTTTTTAGATCCATAACTCAAAGTAGACCTTTTTGGGCTTGAGAAATGCTAAACAAGCCACCCAAAGAGCAACTTCAGATGCTCATACCACTGCCACACTTTGCATAGGATTATAATAATTTTTTAATATTTAAATGGGTATAATAATAATATTTTACAAGTATAATTATTCCATTTAATTATATATTCTTTATGAATGATCATTAAGACCCCAAATAGATCTAAAACCTCTCTTAAACCTTGATAGTGACTAGTCATGGGAAAAAGAGATCAAAAACACATCTGATGAAATATTTTGTTCCTAAAAAATCTTTTATTTTTTTTAGGACTCCAATAATGTTATCCCAATGAGATTTTATGCTAACATCACTTGTATGGATTGGTATAAATGCCTTATTTTTGCATGTTTTTGGTATTTTTTAGGTGTTCTGAGAAGAGGAGATCTTCCAAATTATGGGATGAGTTAATTTGGGAATTTTTATATCCATTAAATTCCAAAAAAAATCATAGGATATTTTTTATATGACCAAACTAGGCCTATTTTTCAAGGTAGTCTCAAACAAACTCAAAATGGGGTTAGGTAGCAAGGCCATTTCTTAGTTTGCATACTTCTACAGGGTCTCAAGACCCCAAATTTGATGTAGAGGTTAGTGATGTCCTAGGGAGAGTTAATCACATTATTTTGGGTTATTTCACATCTTTGTAATAAGTTTGGATAAATAAAATATGTTTTAAAGCAAGGAGGCTTAATTGAGACCTAATTGAAGAGAGACAATGGCAGAAAAGATAGATTTCCACTTAGAATCTGACGATGAAATTTTACATGAATATATAAGGACATATAATTAAATAAAATATTCCCTTATTTTTTCAATATAATTCATACATAATTTACTCAAGGAGATTAATAGGAAAAAAGGGCTATAAGGAAACTAGGCCTAGTGAAGGCTTAATGAGTAGAATGAGTTTTTGGGAGTTGGTCCAAGAATCAAAATGGTGATTTTTAGGCCTGATAACATATTTAAAGACAATTAATATAGTTTTTATTAGTTTTATAAGGTTAAATTTTTTCTTAGGCCACTTGGACCAAACTAAGTATGGGAAATGAAGAGTTACAAGACACATATGCACATAAGTGATGGAATGTTAGGTCAAAGGAGTTTCCTAAGGCACGAGAAATGTTTAATGAGTGTTATATAAGTTGAATTTTAATTCATGGTTTATAAGTACATTTTTCACTCCTTTCATGCAAATGAGGGTAGTTTCTAAGGAGCTAGTTAGCTAAATTCATAAGATCCATGCCTAGTATGGTGAAGCCCTACTAGTTTGAATACTATATTTTCCTTTGAATAAATATTTCCAATCTATTTTTTATTTCATTGCTTCTTGTCTAAGTGTGTGAAGTAGTGCATAGTAGAATGACAAGTGATAACCATATATCCTTGTGTTTTATTTACTCTTTCATATTTGGTACAAGTAATCTTCTCTCTAATAGGTCATATGAATTTATTTAGTCTATTTTTTTGTCTCTAAGTGTAAGTAATAGCATTAGTGTCTACAATCAAGCCTCTTGTTCATTCACCTTGAGAAGTGCAATGTATATCACCTTCATGTTTCAAACACTTATGTTAGAGTAATCTAGAATGTTGAAGCTAGTATTTTGAGTCATCTTTCATAGTACAAGTATATATTATTATTTTTTAGATCAATTTGGTTCATCATCTCATTAAAATAGGTTACTTTCATGTTTCCTTATATATTTTTCCATCCATGAAAACAAATATTATAGGTGATAAGCTATCAAAGACAAATATAGAGAGTTATCCCTTAAATCTAAAGGTTTACCTCTACTATAGGCAAGCCATAAGCCTAGAGATAATCCAATGTTTCACTCAATTTTGAGGAGGCTTGAACAACCTCTCCAAGGATGAAAAATTGAGTGACAATAGTTCTGCCATGCCTAGTGGGACTATTTTCTCAAGCACATATTGTCAAGGTGAATGTTGGTCTTGATAACATCATAGCTACATAAATGTGTTCTACTCAGCATTTTGTGACTCCAATGAAGGTAATATCTATTTGTAGACCAATTTTTCTTATTTTTCTTTTATTCATGCTTCATGGTCCTTACTAGGTCAACTACTAGTAAGGTAACTATCCTATAAATCCACTTCCTCAACCTAAACTTCCTCTTGAATTCCAATATCCTGAGCCTATCTTGACATTTGAAGAGCAAGAAGATTTTTTAAGTCAAGAAGAGAAAGAGAGTGAAGAGGAATTTGAGGACAACATGTCTAGGCAACATGCTTTCCTATTCTTCAATTGAAAATCATATAAACATTAATGCCTATGATGATATCCCTCCCAATTCCACCAAGAGTGTTCCCACCTTCAATGGTGAAGGTCTTATCACCCCAAGTGAACATATTAGGGACATCTATAATTTATTCAATTTCCATAATGTCACTAAAGTTAACATTATAGATAGATTACTTACCACATCTCTTAGGGGAAAATCCCTTGATTGGTATATAACATTTCCATGAGGATGCATCACTACTTGTTATGATTTTGGGGAGTTGTTTACTTAAATATTTTAAGGTAAGAGTGATCATACATCACTCATACATCATTTTTAATGTCATCCAAAGAGGGCCCAAAGAGACTATGCATGACTTTAATGAAAGGTTCCAAATAACATGGAATAGGCTACCACCTCCCATGAGACCCCCTATAAGTTTTATTTTCCCAACATACCTTATATCTATTATGACTGATATATCTATCATGTTATAGTCCATGGGTGGGTACACTTTACTTGAAGCCTATGACATAGCCATTATAATTGAGAATGGTTCAATCCAATCCAGTAAACTTCCTCCAAAAGTATCTATGCCCATCTTTCCTAATATGTCTACTACTCCTTCAAACCTTTCTCCAATCTCAAATCTAAATAATAAGTATAGAGTTACCCCAAAGAAATTAGAAGATACCATTGATTGGGAATCAAGATATAAGGCCTTAAAATCTCAATTTAGGCAACTAAATCTAAAATTTGGAGTTCACCAAAACACCTTCTCTTATCCTCCACAAGTAAGAAAATTCCCATCTCAGCAATATGGTTAAGGGAGGAGACAATGTCAAAGTAACTTCAATAGGCCACCTAATGCCTATAATCCAAACTCTAGTCCTAAGACAAGAACCATGGTTCTAGTCTATAGTAACTTGTTTCAAGGATAAGTAGTGTAGCCTTAATGATAGTATATGAATGCTAATTAAGGTAAAGTATAAGATTTTGTATCTCAAGGAGGACCTACTCCTTAATTTATAGAAAAAGATGAAAACTTTATGAAAGCAAAATTCAATGAAGAGTGTGGTAGTCACGGAGTGAGATTGGAAAACTTTCAAGTGGAAGATACACTTGTCCTAAATTAGAGTACTTCAGTTGCATCCAACACAAGGTCAAAGAGAAGATCCTTGGGAGATGTTTAAGATTTTGATACAAGTTCAAACAATCCTTCTTTAAGGCAACAAGGTGTGAATACAAGTGTGAAAACCTCTACAAGTCTTTCACCTCTTCAAAATAAGAATTTAGAAAAGGTGACTCAATATTTATTACCTCAAGATCAAGGCACTTAATTGCCTACAAGGATGAAAAAAATGTGAGTGTTCCTTCTTTGAATATCATTGACTCTTTGAAGAGTACAAAGATTAGTATATCTCTTTGGGATGTACTTCACATGCCTGATCAAAAGGAACTACTTCAAAAAAAGCTATCCCAAATCCATATCAACCATCAAGACATTGTGTCATATCCATCACTAATTCACCTACCCATATTTTTTAACCCTTCACAAAATATGAAAATCCCCTACCTTTGTATCTTACCCTTATTGTGGGAGTTAAATTTGGTCATAATTGTATTCTTGATTGTGGGGCAAGCACTTCAATTATGCCCAAGCTAGTGGTAGATAATTTGGGCTTGAAATATGAGCCATATAGCAAGGGAGTGTTTCAATTTGATGTGACACCAACTTATTAAATAGGGCTTATCAAAAGTTTGAAGGTTTTATTATATTACTCTTCAATCTTTCCAATCTTAAAATCCAAAATGGTGGTAGATCTACCAATTCATTTTTCTATTTTTCTATCACGATACTTCATCAACAAGATACAAGGATATTTTTCTACTAATTAGTCTTTACTAGCCTTCAAAACAAGTCATAGAGCAAAGGTGACTATTATAACACAACTATTGGCCAAGTTTTATAATGAGCCATATGTGGAAGCAAGTTCTAATCTTAATTTTACTATCAATGAACAAGAGAAGTATGTTATAGATGATGGAGCGTCTTCCAAACTTGAAGATATCTTTGATATTTTTGTAGATGAGTATGGTGCTGACACTTATGGGCATGATCTATATGCTTTCATTGAAGGGATATACCTTGGAACGTATATCATTCATGATGAAGGTGATGAACATTCTAAGGTAAGCCTTGATGATCCTGTTCAACAAGTTGTTGAGGATAACTATCTAATTAATATGTATGATGATGATTTTAAAAGAGTGATAGATCATGATGATAAGGATGTTGAAGATGGTGAATTTATGCCTACTCAAGATGAAATAATTCATGGATGTGATATTCATGAAGAAAATGATGACTTATGGTAGTAGTTTCATGCCATAGTTTAGGAGTTTGAGCAAGTGAGTAAGTCATCCCTTTCTCAAAATAAGAATGAGATTGATAATAAGGTCATTTGTGGACCTAAAGAGCATGAAGAGAAGCATAAAATCACTATCAATAAATATGAAATCTTGAAGGAATGAAATGAAGATAAAGAAAAAATTTATATGGTCAAAGAGAAGCCTAGGCCTTAATTTGATGTTGAACCACTTGTAGACATGATTGATCAATAAGAAGACCAATTTGATGATCCTAGACATCAATTGCATCATGTTCTAGAGGAAGGTAAAGTTGACAAAGGTCCCATAACTTCTAAGGAGCAAAATTAAGAACACAAAATAGAAATCAAGGAGATCAATCAGGGTGAACTATTAAATAGTCCTAAAGAGGAGCTAAGAGGACCATTATATGGAGGTTTAAGTGGTCTACTTGTAGCTAGTAGAAGTCTTATGAAGGGTAAGTATTTTGATCATCTTCATATGAAAAAGTATTTTAAAAATCATCCATCATATGTTGACTTACTCTCATGGAGAAAATGTGACTCAAGAAACATCCTATTTGATCTTGGTTGAGGCAAGAGAAGGTGTTTCATCACCTCAAACATGTTTTGAGGTATGTTTATACTAGGTTAGATGTGTTATTTGAAGTCTTTTGTGTATGTTTTTCCTAAATATATTGAAGCATAATGTGTGTTTCATTATTTTTGTGTTTTTTGCGTGAGTTTAAAGTCTTTTTAAGGCATATCAATTTCAAATTGAGCAGAAGAAAGACTCCATAGCCCAATGGAAGGAGAAGGCTATTGGTCTATGAGAATTGTAGGCATGCTACCCTTGTGAATCACTAAGAATGTGGACCAAATTTGACCCCAAGTCAAAATTGGATCACCCCCTATATTTTAATCTTTCATATAGGTGTTTAATGTTTGTCATGGTCTTGTCATGGTCTCCAGTGGTCTTAAATAGTCCCATATGGTCAAATGTGTCCTTGTTTAGCATTGACCAAGTTCTGGTCTTAGGTTCACTTATCTAGTCATATGGTCGAGTACAAGGTATTGTATATTCAAACTTGGTTAAAGTTATATCATGTTTTAGGTCATTTTAAAATTTTATTTAGATGTTATTTAATATCATATTATCTTACACTAACCTTTTTATGGCTCCTAATTACAAAAAATCACATTTTTGGCCACTTTTTAGCCCATGTAAAAGAGGTGTATATACCATTTAATGAATATAATGTTTAAATAAGTTTATAAACACCCCTAGTGTCATAAATAGGTCAAATAATGTTTATTAATAATTAGGGTCTAACAGAAGTTGCAATTTAACTCCTAATCTTGGAAAAAAGACACTTTTCAAACACGTGTATGGCCTTTCAAGATAATTTTCATTTTAAATAGGTTTTTAAGTGACCCTTGGGATCCTTCATACCATTTTATAGCTATATACCAAGTTTAAATTTTAATTGAAACTCCCAACTACTCTTATCCTCCATTGTTTTCTTCATAAGCTTGGGAAGGTAAATTTGCATTAAATGGTACAGCTAGGAGAGAGAGAATTAGGAGCTAAAATTTTGTCCAGTTTAGGGGTATAAATATTATTTAAATTAGTGAAAAAAAATTATATTGGTTGCTTCTTTAAGAGTGACAACAAGTTATTATGGCTTATGCATTTAAGAGGGGTTTGTTATTACACCTATTTGTCCATCTCAAAAAATTATGGAAAAGAATTATTTTGAGAGTGATTTATAGAGGTAGTGTATTTACCTTGAATGGTGTTTTCATTGGCCAAATCATCTCCATGAGGTGCATTCACTTGAAGGAATAATGCCTTGGTGTACAAGTTATTTCAGACAATCCTATTACAAGTTCTTGTTTCCTCTTCATGATGGTCATTCTCAGAGGTCTCTTATGATTAAGTTTTCATTGGAGATCCATTATTTTCATGGATTTCATGTTATAATTGTTTTAATATGTGTTTTAGTTGATATTTTTCAAGTGTGATGATCTTTAAGAACATTATCATTGTTTGAGCAAGTCTACAGGAGTTTGATTGTCAATTTTAGATCAAGAACCAATGTTAAATCATGGTTCATAGTTATGATATAATATTTTGATATTGGAAAAATGATATAATCAATAAAAGATCCCATAATACACCTTATAATGAGAATTTGCAATTGCCTCTTTCTTATATAGTTGTATGGATTGTGAAGTGTTTATGAGAATCTCAAATCCATGAGAAGAGCTTGATACATATTCTCATACCTTCATGTATCATTTGGTATTGATTTATCCATCATAAATTTGAATGAGCCACTATAATGTTATAAGACAACACACGTGGATTAAGCATAAGAGGACTGTGTATGCAGTATGTACAATACTATAGGGTTAGTCTAAGATGATAAGAAGCATGGCCTAGAAGCTTTATGGACTATTTAGAAGTAAAAAAGAGGTATGTAGTGACTTAATAAGTTTGAAAATGTGAAAACATCATAACTTAGGAAAGTGACTCTCTTAGCCCTAAATCAAGTAATAAAGACCTACAGGCCTTAATCCTATAGGTCCTCATTTAGACCTTGACCAATTTCAAGTTCAACACAAATATAGGTATTAAACATGGATATACTAACCTCATTGTAGTCAGATAGTACTCCAACTAACCAAAGCAACCAAGCCACTTGAAATAGACAAGAGGACAATGGACTGAGTTTCCAATCTAAGAGAGCACCTATAGTACTATTGTACATATGAGAGAAAGTAAAAGATGGTCTAGAAGTGTCTTAATGTGTTATAAAACTCTATGAATATTGGAATAAATCCTTCCAAAATTTTTGGATCATTCAATCATTATGGTAAGAGAGAACTAGTTTCAAAATTCTAACACATAGTCAATACCTAGAAGATACCTACAGGTTTCTCCAACTGTAGGTTGACTATAGGTTTGAAAGAAGACCATAGGTGTTGAGTAAGTGTTTGAAAGGAATTTTAATCCAATTTATATTCTCATCAAAGTTCATGAACCAAGAAATGCTATTTTTGAGAATGGTAATAGGTTCCAAACACTCTAAGCACTATCATACCATAAGGGCTACCTACATGCTTACTTTAGGTTAGTTCCTTTTTCAAGGCCAAAGGATGACAAGGAGAATATATTAGGTGTTTTATAGATCTATGAACTTAATATAAACTAAAAAATAGGTTAAATAAAACTAAATATATAAGGCCTTAAGTCTCAAACTTCAAAAACATAGTCAAAATAGCATAAATAACTACCTATATGTTGCAAGATGGAATAAATGGTTCTAGGCCTAAAAGAGAGATTAGAGATGATATGGAAGATTTGGGGAGTAAATCTCAATTCAAAATATATCATAGGGTCATGTTAATACAAAAACAAATGACTATAGGTAAATTTAATACTAATCCAAATTGATTTTTAACCTCATGCATAATCAGCGTAACCCACAGGTTTGTTTTTAAGTTTTTTGCTTGTTTTGAGAAAGGTGAGAAATAAAGAGGAGTATATAAGGATGAAAAATATTTGTTGAAGTGTTAATATAGCATTTTAAACACCTAAATATGACTAATTAGGTCTGATAATAGAGAGGAAAAGATCAAAACTTAGTCTAGGCTTCAAAACCCTGCACATAGTCACAAGCCTACAATTAGTTGAGGGAATTTGATGATTTGAGGCCTATAAAGGCATGATCAGGATCTAAAATTTGGTATATATAATTTTCATGAGTTTAAAAATACTTAAATTATCTTATTTAATCCACACCAATTGTTTACATATCCACTATTTTGTCTTAGACTAAGCCCACTCTTTGGCAAAGGGCAACCATGAGGCCAACGAGATCTTATTAGACTCAAAGCATGAAGCAAAAACTCCAAAGATAATTTAGGAAACTGGAGGGAATTAATAATAATATCATAGTTTTTCATAAACTTCCCAGGTGGAAATGTACTTAGGTTTCCATCCAAGTGCCCTTGAGGGTTAGCAAGAAGGAGATAACTCTTAAACCCCAACACACTGACTAGTGTACCCTGAGCATACATAAGGGTAATGAAGACTTGAAAGGAATTTATAATCATTAGTAGTGATTTTTAATTTTTTTTTAACATATCATAGTACTAGGAAGGAATTTTTATACCCATAACTCAAAGCAAACCTCTTTTGGGCTTGAGAAACGTTAAACAAGCCACTTGAGGAGCAACTTTAGATGCTCATACCACTACCCACACTTTTAATGGTATTTTTAGAATTTTGTAATATTTTAATTGGTGTAATAAGAAGGTTTTAAAATTATAAGGAGGTCATTTAATGATCTTTTCTTTATGAATAATTGTTAAGACCCCAAATAGATCTAAAACCTCTGTTAAACCTTGATAGTAACCAATCATGGGAAAAAGATCTCAAAAAAAATTGATGACATATTCTATTCTTAAAACCTATTTAATGTTTTTTATGACTATAATTATGTTATCCCCATGAACTTTGATGCTGACATCAGTTATACATATTGTTATAAATGCCTTGTTTTTGCATTTTTTGTGTTTTTTAGGTGTTATAAGAATGGGAGAGCTTCCAAATAATGGTATGAGGTCATTTTGGAATTTTTATATCCATTAAATTCCAAATAATTACACATAATATTATTTAGATGATCAAACTAGGCCCATTTTTCAAGGTAGTCTCAAATAGACTCAAAATGGGGCTATGTAACAAGGCCATTTCTTGGTTTACATACATCCATAGGGTCTCAGGACCCAAAAAGTGACATGGAGATTGGTTATGGCATATTTAATTTTAATCACATGATTTTGTGTTATTTCACATGTGTGATAGAAGTTTGAAGCAAGAAAATAGGGTCCAAAGCAAGGAGGTCTGATTCAAGAGAGAGAAAGGTAGAAAAGATAGACTTCCACTCAAAGTTTGAAGATCAAATTTTACATGGATTTATAAGGACACATAGGTCCGTATAATATTCCATTATTTTTTCAATACCATCCATACATGAACAAGTATATTTACAAGAAAAAGGGGCTATAGGGAAACTAGGCTTAATGAAGGCTTAATGAGCAAAACAAGTTTTTGGGAGTTGATCCAAGAACTAAAATGGTGTGTTTCAGGCTTGATAACATATTTTAATACTATTCATCTTGTTTGGATGAGATATATAAGGTGCACTTGAGTTTTATGCCACTTGGACTAGACTATATGCAGGAAATGAAGAGTTACAAGACACCTATGCACACAACTGATGGAATGATAGGTCAAAAGAGTTTACTAAGGCATGTCAAATCTTAAATAAGTTTTATAAGATTATTTAATGCCTAATTAATTGTGTATAAGTCCATTTTTCACTCATTTAATGCAAATAAGGGTAGTTTTTAAGGAGCTAGTCAAGGTGTCAAGCAAGTTTGTAACCACTATGCCACTTGGAAGGTTTGAGCTGCATCAGGAGTGAGACACATGGCCTTGTAGGTCTATTGGACTATCTCATAACTCTTCTTCTTTTTGAAACTCTCATAGACACTTGTAAATCTTCTTATACCTCTCTCTCTCTCTCTCTCTCTCGTTCTCTCTCTCTCTCTCTCTCTCTCTCTGTATATATATATATATATATATATATATATATATATATATATATATATATATATATATATATATATATATATATATATATATATATATATATATATATATATATATAAGAGTGGCCACTTTTGGCTTAAGTTTGTAAGATCCACACAAAGTATGGCCAAGCCCTACTAGTTTGAATACTATATTTTAATTTTAATAAATATTTCCAATTTAGTTTTTAGTTCATAACTTCTTGTCCAAGTGTGTGAAGTAGTTTATAGTGGAATGATAAGTGATAATCATCTATCCTTGTGTTTTCTTTACTCTTTCTTGTTTGTTGCAAGTATTTAACTCTATAACAGGTCACATGAAGTGTAGTTAGTGTATTTTTATATCTCTAAGTGTAATGAATATCTAGTTTTTAGTTCATAACTTCTTTTTCATTCACCTTGAGAAGTGCAATGCATATTACCTTCATTTTTTAAACACTTATGTTAGAGCAGTCTAAGATGTTGAAGCTGGTCTTGTGAGTCATCTTTCATAGTGAAAGTATATAGTAGTCTTGTGGAGATCAATTTGTTACATCACCTCATTATAATATGTTACTTTCATGTTTCCTTATATTTCTTTCCATCCAAACAAACAAGTAGTATAGTTGATAATCTATCAAAGACAAATCTAGGGAACTAGCCCTTCAATCTAGAGGTTTACCTCTGCTATAGGCAAACCACGTACCTAGAGGTAATCCAATGTTTCACTCAATTTAGAGGAGGCTTGAACAAACTCTCCAAGAGTGAAAAATTGAGTGGCAATAGTAATGCCTTAGGTTATGCTTGAATAGGCTATTTTTAACAATTTTTGATATTTAGTGTTCATTCCTAAATCTTTATTTTTCATTCCTTAATCATGAACTTTACCTAGTTTAATTTGATTAGTAACCCTTAATGTTTTCCTGACTAGGCTTATTCTCTATTTCACTTTAGGTCTAAAATCAAGCCTATTTATTTAATTCTTGACTATTATGATTTTCCTTAAAACTTATTTTAATGTTGATTTATACCCTTATATCCTTATGGCTTTAATATTAGACTATAATATAAGACTAGTTACAATCTTGTCTATTGGAAGGTCATATTCATTGATAGGCTATAAACATCTAAAATCATCCTATAGGATAGGTTATTATACTTAATCAGGTCATTGATAATAAAAAAAGATGAAAATACCTCTTAACCAATCTTTCTTGTTAACTTACTAACACCCATTTTTGCCTTAGTGTTCTATAATACTTAATTTTGGGGATTGATGAATAGGGTTTACCCTAGATATCTGTTCTTTTTATTGTGAACTCATAGAGTCAGCCAAATGGATCTTATCCCTTCCTTTATGGGCTTTCATTAACTATTTGATTTCAATAATTAGTACATAAATTTATTGGCCTTATGTAAAGAAAATATGGTGAAGGGTTTATCCATATAAAATGCAATGCATTATTTCACATTGAAAACCTAGTCACAATAATGTATCTACAAATACAATGAAATCTATGATAGGGTATAAAAGAAATAAAACCATATCTTAAAACTATAATTTTACTTCAAAACCATAGTTTCATTTTAAGGTTTATTTTTTCTTACTTTTCAAGTTTGATAACCTTTAATTTCATCATAAACCTCATTCTCCTCTTCTTTTTACCCTTCCATATCTTACATCATTCACTACATTTTTACATTTATCCCTTATTACTTTATTCATCTTCCATGTACATAGATATGCTAGGTCCATGGATTCCTCAGATTGCATGTACAAATGATCTCCATTAACAATAGTAATATATAACATTTTTTACAGATTGTATGCAATTATAACTACCTCTAAAATATCTATGCATAGATTAACTAATATTTAATTTAATAATGTGGTTTCTAGTATATTTCACATTATATCAAGCTATATTGAAAACCTACATAAAATTACGGCTATCCAATATTGAAAACCTAGTTTTTCGTTGACCTCCTTACCCCCATGGGTTTAGACAGTTTGAATGGAGTCAAGGTTAACGATTTAGTTATGGTATCTCCCACCCATCCCCTTTTTAAATTATTTTTATTTTTTTATTTATTTCTTAACATAAAACTTAACTAATTAATTTATCCATTCCTTCATACAAGGTTTGGGATGATGTATTAGATGCTTACTTATTCATGCTATGCTACCTTTTATTTGATATGAAAACTCAAGTCCATTTATATGATTGATATGTATTCACTAGGACCTTGTATATGTATTATCATTATTTGGAAATAATGGGTGTATTAACTTTAATTAAGATAAAATTGATTGAAGTGTATAAAATTGTTGTAAATAACTTGTAAATAATATATAATGAAATTTGAGCAAAATAGGTTTTTGGGAGTTGGTCCAAGAACAAAAATGGTGTGTTTTAAGCCTAATAAAATATTTTAATACCATTAATATTGTTTGGATGAGATGGAAAATGTGCACTTGAGTTTTAGGCCACTTGGACCAAACTAGGTGTGGGAAATGAAGAGTTACAAGACACCTATGCACATAGCTGATGGAATGACAGGTCAAAGGAGTTTACTAAGACATGTCAGATGTTTAATGAGTGGTCTAAGATTAGTTAAAGTCTATTCATGGTTTTTAAGTTCATTTTTTACTTCTTTCATGTAAATAAGGGTAGTTTCTAAGGACTTAGTCAAGGTATCAAGCAAGTTTGTAACCTCTACACCATTTAAAAGGTTTGATCTACTTTAGGATTGAGACATATGGCCTTTAGGTATGATGGAATATCTCATAAATCCTTTTATTTGTTTAACTCTCATAGACAATTGTAAATCTTCTTCTACCAAGAGCAACCACTTTTTGCTAAGTTTGTAAGATCCACACCTAGTATGGAAAATCCCTACTAGTTTGAATACTATATTTAGATTTTAATAAATATTTCCAATCTAGTTTTTAGTTCATAAATTCTTGTCTAAGTGTGTAAAGTAGTGCATAGTGGAATGACAAGTGATAATAATCTATCCGTGTATTCTCTTTACTTTTTCATGTTTGGTGCAATAGTTTTATCTATAACAGGTCACATGAAGTGTACTTAGTGTAGTTATAACAGGTCATATAAGTGTAAGGAATATCATTAGTGTCTAAAATCAAGCCTCATGTTTATTCACCTTAAGAAGTGTTATGCATATCACCTTCATGTTTGAAACACTTATGTTAGAGCAATCTAGGATGTTGAAGCTGGTCTTATGAGTCATCTTTCATAGTGAAAGTATATAGTAGTCTTGTGTAGATCAATTTGTTACATCACCTAATTATAATAGGTTACTTTTATGTTTCCTTCTATCTCTTTCCATCCAAGCAAACAAGTAGTATACATGA
This sequence comes from Torreya grandis, assembly GCA_037957365.1. Classification (NCBI taxonomy): domain Eukaryota; kingdom Viridiplantae; phylum Streptophyta; class Pinopsida; order Cupressales; family Taxaceae; genus Torreya; species Torreya grandis. The sequence goes on along the minus strand of JARHVA010010305.1, from coordinate 58,295 downwards.
TAAGCCATCAAAGACAAATCTAGGGAGTTATCCCTTCAATCTAGAGGTTTACCTCTGTTATAGGCAATCCATAAGCCTAGAGTTAATCTAATGTTTCACTCAATTTAGATGAGGCTTGAACAACCTCTCCAAGGGTGAAAAATTGAGTGGAAATATTTATGCCTTAGGTTATGCTTGAATAGGTTGTTTTTAATTATTTTTGATATTTAGTGTTATTCCTTAATGTTTATTTTTCATTCCTTAATGATGAACTTTACCTAGTTTAATTTGATCAATGACCCTTAACATTTTCCTAATTGGGCTTATTATCTCTTTCAATTTAAGTCTAATAATGAACCCAAGGATAGGTGGATTGGGTTGTATATAACCTTTAATAGACCCTATTTATTTAGTGTGTTGAATGTTTGTGATTTTCCTTGAAACTTATTGTAATGTTGGTTTATACCCTTATAGCCTTATGGCTTAAATACTAGACTATAATCTAAGACTTGTTACAATCTTGTCTATTGGAAGGTCATATTCATTGATAGGATATAAGCATCCAAATTCATCATATATGATAGGGTATTATACTTAATCAGGTCATTGATATAAAAAAGATGAAAATACCTCTTAACCAAGCTTTCTTGTTAACTTACTAACACCCATTTTTGCCTTAGTGTTCTATAATACTTAGTTTTGGGGATTGATGAATAGGGTTTACCCTAGATATCTTGTATTTTTATTTTCAACTCACAGAGTCAGCGAAATGGATCTTATCCCTTCCTTTATGAGGTTTAATTAACTATTTGAAGTCAATAATTAGTACATAAATTTATTGACCCTATGTAAAGAAAATATGGTGAAGGGTTTATCCATATAAAACACAATGCATTATTTCACATTGAAAACCCAATCACAATAATGTAGCTACAAATACAATGAAATCTATTATTGGGCCTAAAATAAATAAAACCATATCTTACAACTATAATTTTACTTTTAAACCATAGTTTCATTTTAAGGTTTATTTTTTCTTACTTTTCAAGTTTGATAACCTTTACTTTCATCATAAAGCTCATTCTCCTCTTCTTTTTACCCTTCCATATCTTACATCATTCACTATATTTTTACGTTTATCCCTTATTACTTATTATTCATCTTCCATGTACATGGATATGCTAGATCCATGGATTCCTCAGATTACAGGCACAAATGATCTCCATTAACAATAGTAATAGACAACTTTTTTGTAGATTGCATGTAGTCATAACTACCTCTAAAATATCTATGCATAGATTAACTAATATTTAATTCAATAATGGGGTTTTAAATAAATTTCATATTATATCAAATTATATTGAAAACCTACACAAAATTATGGCTATCCAAAATTTAAAACCTGGTTTTTCATTGACCTCCTTAACCCCTATGGGTTTAGATAGTTTAAATGGAGTCAAGGTTAAGGATTTGGTTATGATATCTCCCACCCATCCCCTTTTCAAATTTTTTTCATTTTCATTTATTTCTTAAAATATAACTTAACTAATTAACTTACCCATTCCTTCATACAAGGTTTGGGATGATGTATTAAATGCTTACTTATTCATGTCATGTTATCTTTTATTTTATTTGAAAACTCAAGTCCATTTATACTATTGATATGTCTTCACGAGGACCTTGTATATGTATTATCATAATATGGAATTAATGGGTGTATTAAATCTAACTAAGATAAAATTGATTGAAGTGTATAAAATTATTCTAGATAACTTGTAAATAGTGTAGACACCGAAATCGTGTCTAAACCTTGGTCATCCTCCCCCTTGGTCCCTTTTTCTAACACATTTCTAACCCACACACTTACTAATTTAAAATAATAACTTATTTTAAATTAATAACCCCCCTTTGACACATCACCTATAACACCTCGTCTGACACCTCGCCTTGGACCATTTCCCACCCTATGACTCACCTTAAGACTAAGTGACTCACCCAAGACCTATTCTTACTCCTTTCCAACTACCTAACCAACTCTCGTGCGTATTTATCCCAACCTTCGATAATTCTCCAATGGATTATGCACTTGGCAAATGGAGAACGAGCTTGATAGCCCTTTTACTCATTCTCCACCTGCTAATGTCAGTCAAATGTCAGCCAACACTGACAGGATCACTGACGTCAGTTTACTTAAACTGAGTTCTAACCTCTCGCTTGGGCTAATCACTAGTCGGCTAATCGCGAATCTTGAATCCTCTTCCTTCGAATGCAAAAATCCTCTTGCACCTGGACTTCAACCTCTCTCTCTTGGTTCTCTTAGACATCAACAGGGACTCTCTAAAATCAATCATTAGAGTTCAACCAACGCTTTTCCGGCTACGGACACAACAGGGACAAGCGTCTCCAACACCTCTGGCTCTGCACCAAGTAGGAGGTAAGTATTTCTTCTATTCTTATATTTTAGTATTTTGGAAAGCACTAGTAATTAGTCTCTATTCTAGTATTTCTAAGTATTGTAGACCAAACCAGACCCAGCCATCAACCAGACCAGACTTGACTAAACTACTTCTCGAAAAGGCTGAGAGGCCTTTTTCCTACCCTTTACCCCTTTTTTTGACAACATATCCTCTGCCTTAGTCCTTCCTAAAGATTCTATCTACTGTCTTACCACCCTACACAAACTCTCAGACTACCACAGACCATTCTGTAGACCATTCTATTAACCAAGAACCTGTCCAGACCTTGTCCTAAGTCTCATTACCCCAATCGACACCGGCTACTAGGACTATTTCCCCTACCAACGTTGGCAGACTAACCGACGTCGGTGACCTTAAACTATTGACACCGACAGAACCACCGATGTCGATGACTATGGAAGACAAATTGTTGCTTACAGGTATGCATTTGCTTTCATTTCTTTTATTCAGTCTTTATCATTACTATTTTTTGGCAATATTCTGCTTTTTAACAATCTATGCACTGTCATCCCTCCAAGAAGTCTTTACATTTCTAGGACCAAGCTTTTGCTTGGTAGTCCACTTTATAGCTATCTAACAACCTTTGTGTTTGAGTCTCTTTCTCCTATAGGTGTCATCCTCCACAACCAAAGAGGAGTTCCTTCAGTCATCTAAATTTGGTGTGGAAGACTTCATTCGAGTACGTACAAGCCCTTGACCACTTATCTTAGTTTCTCATTTCCTTTTGAATGTGAAAAGCAAAAACTTGTTTGGAAACATTTTGGTACACCCGGTGGGACCCTAGGAATTCTATTTGGGTTCATACTTTTCTCTTCTAAGCAAACTTTTCATATAGGTGCATTAGGTCTCTCCTTACATCTCCTTCTTCTATCTCTTCCAAAAGACACCATTAGCAAGGTTAAAAATAACTCTTCTTTCTTTCTTGCATCTTAGACTAGTCAAAATCATACTCTTCAACCCTTTCTCACTTGTCTGCATACGAACATACATTTCTATTTAGGCTTAAAATTAATTGCATTTCATTTCTGATTGCATGCATATTTAGTCCACACATCTAGTAATTAAACCGCATCATGAATTAATCGTAGGCCACTTATGTTACACATCCAAACCACTTGCACAAATCAAACATCTAAACTTACTTGAGACAAGGTCCGACTAGGATTTCATCACCTAGTAGATACCTTACCCGTCTCAGCAATCCCACTTGAACTTCACCACCAAGGGGAAAGCCCACTCTGTTCTCTGGTAGAGGATAAACTCTAGGGGAAGTATGTACTGGCTAAGTGGCCCAGCTCGGCTCTGGGTTTGTGAAGTGAGGGGAGCAAGCTCCTAGCAACAAGGCACATACGGAACCTAATACAGATCTTAAGCATCGAAACTAACCTGAAACCAACCTTAGATTGCTTCTTCTAAGACCCATTCTACAAGCCAACGTCCCAAACACACTCTAAGGCATAATCCAACAAGATTCTAAAAGTTTATTCTTACGATTTAACATTTAGGATCTGCTTGTCTTCATCTTCTTTTCTGTTTCTATCTAGTTTTTTGAGCTAGTGAGGACATTTTTTTCTTTCTTCCAAAAACTCTCAAATTTTTTGAGTTTTTGGAAAACATAGTAACTAACATCAGTTTTACCACCGACGTCAGCAACCTTTCTTCACCAGCATCAATTATCTAACCGACATCGACAACCTGTTTCACCAGCATCAATTTTTTTAATCGACGTTGATCACTGTCTAAAATCCTCTTATCAAACAACAAGATTAAAATCTGACTTTCTTGCTGTCTAACACCCATTCTGGTTTTTTGAGACTAAAAAACACAATTTTTGAACCTTGACTCTTTCTTGCCTTGAATGGTTTTGACACACAGTCAAACCAAGGCTCTTCTTGACCATGCGAGGCATCAACTGCTTCCGCCTTCACCATCCATAACCAGTCCTCTAATGGAGTATCATTTAGAAACTGAATGAACTCCTACCAAACTGACCCTGACTCAGCCTCCCATTGTCCTTGAGGGGGACCAAGACTTCAAAAGGTTTCTTGACATCAATGTCAAGGCCCTTCAACATTATCTCACGAGAAGCCAAACGCGAGACTCTTCAGGCAACCCAATTTATGGGATGCCAACCTCCTTAGTTGAGACGGCAGCCATATCCATCACCTCTATCATCCAGCCCATAGACACCCAAGCCATCGCCTCAACTAATAACCAGCCCATGACTAACTTTAAAAATGTGGCTTTTCCTTCTGTCTCTGGGCCCACTTCCATTGGGGTTTTGACCCCCCATCAACTGCAGACTATTCAACAAAATTCTACACCCTTCCAAAACCTAGTGGTCTCTATCCCCCCTACTCTTGCACCTATCAACACAAGAGTAACTACCTACCCTTCAACAAGTGTGGCCACCCCTCAACCACCTTTGATGGTCCCTATGCAATTTTTGCCCACCAACCCCATACCACAAGTGCCCTTGGCTTCAACATCTGCCTCGATAACTAGCTACCCATATGTTGTGCCTACACAAGCACAACCAACCACATCATACGCTCCTCTCAATACCTTTCAAATGCCCTACAACCTAGGGGGAACTCCACCCATCAATCCATCAGTTGATATAATCAAAATACTAATGGACAAAATGTCTAGTCTTGAGACCTCTATTTTTGGTTCACAAAATACTCTCTCGTATGAGCAAATTTACAACAAACCCATCCATCCCTCCATCCCAATCTAACCATATCCCAGTCAGTGGGAACTTCCTAAGTTTACTCATTTCTAGAGTAAGGAAGACCCACAGCAACACCTACGAGCATTTAGACATGCTTGTTATCTCATAGCGCATGATGATGCATTATTATTATGCACGTTCCCCGTGTCGCTTGCTGGTGCTGCTCTCAATTGGTACAACTCTCTCACCAGCCACTCTCTTTTCACATTCACCCAGCTAGCCCAACTCTTCCTTGACCACTTCTCGATCAATATCACCAAAAAGGTCTCAATCACAGATCTGTATTTTATTTAGCAGTTTGACGACGAATCCATAGCCAATTTTGTTGCTCACTAGAGAGGCCTGATCAATCAACTCTCCTTTTCCCTACCTTAACCTAAGCTCAATTAGCTCTTTTCAAGAGCATGTACCAAGCATATCTCTTCTACCTTGTAGGTCCAGACATTTGTCACCTTTGACGAAGCTTTCACGATGGCTAGAAAGCTTGAACTACGTGTCGTCACGGAAAACAAAGTCAAGTTACGAAGTAAAAACCCCAACACCAAGTCTAATGACTCTTCCTCTAAACCTTCTTCTTCTAATTCCAAATCTAAGGCATCAACAAATGCTATAGTCATTAGATCATCTTCTTCAATAAATAACCAATCTCAACCTTCCACATCAGACTACATCACCAAACAATTCCAGCAAAGATATGTGCAGCATCAGTATACTCCACTAGAAGACTCATACACATCTGTGTTGGATAAACTTGTCAAACAGGGAGTCCTCAATCTCCCCCAAATTTGACCACCTCCTCAATTCAATCCCTCACACGCTATCCCTGTGTGGTATAGGGAGAACGACTTCTGCAATTACCACTGTGTCAAAGGCCATGACACGGGCAACTGTAAGACTCTCAAGAACATCATTCAGGACATGCTTGATAAAGGTGACCTTGTCTTAGACAACCCAAATGTGCCACCCAATCAAAGCATAGACATCTTTAAACAACCCTTTCCTAACCATCCTCCTAGCCAAAACAATGTGCAGACCATGACTAATGACTCCCAAGAACATAATATACATACAGTCAACATGGTCTCGCCTCTTATATCTGACCAACCTCTCTCATAGTCTCAAGAGGTTAGTCCACCCATCAGTCCATCACATGTGGATGAACCTTCTTCTCCTGTTAGTTCTCCATCAACTTCCCTTATATTGGAGGATGCCTTGGCCATACCAGCACCACCAGCCTCACCTTCATCATTCCTCCTACCAATGGAGGACCCTACCCTTCCTACTCCTCAATTACACGTAGAAGGCACAATCATCCTTGCCCTTTATCCTCTTGAGGAGCCACATTCTCTAGTTCTTTCTCCACTAAGAGAATACCCTGTCTCTCCACCTTCTCTGACTAAAGATGATCTAATTATGACTCCCTCATGCCTTGGGTCTAAGACTGCTATACCTAATGCATTTTTGACCCCACAACCATCCACATCTTCTAAAGGACCAAAGCCTCATCCTACATCTTCCCAACCATTCTCTCGATTAGTAGAGAAACTAAGACTTCTCCAATTGAGGAAAGTGGAACATTAGGCATTATGGGAGTGACTCAAAGCTCCTCATCCTACCCAACCTGTCTCATCTCTTACCGCCAACCCTCTTGTGAGAAAATCTCCAAAAGTTTCCAATAATGACCAGACTTCCATTTCCAAACCTATAAAACCTCAACCATTCACATCAGAACATAAACCCTCATCCACAATATCAAAACCCATCAAGTCACTCGGTGTTCACCCCATCACTAACCTCACTCACCAACAAGTGAAGGTAGACTTGAACCTTGCCTCACCCAATAGCAGTCCTCAAACCAAACCAAAGAAGACTGCTAAGCCATGGCAATGAACCCCTCCTCCACCGTCACCATTGCCCTCCATTTTGGGCCCTCATCCTTCTACCCTAATAAGAGTGCTCCCTACTCTGACCCCTAACCAAAACAAGTTACCTCCACTACTTCCTTTGCCTACCACAAGCCTACCCTCTCTAAAAAATTTGGCACCTCTCACAAAGAAAGTGTCATCTTTGCATGTGGCCACACCACCAACCCAAAAGGTGGTACGAAAGCCTCCTTTAACACCCCCCAAGAAAAAGTCACCAACATCTCACACATCAACAAGCACGGACCCTTTAGTGGGCTCATACACTTGGATATTGTGCTGACTTTTGCAGACCTCTAGCATAACCCTTTTGCCTATCAAGCCATTCTAGCCCCTCAGGTCAAAACCTTCCTGGTTCGATGATACTAAGATTTGCCTATATCATCGTACGCCAAGACATAATACTGAGAATTGATGTGCCCTCAAAGTCATCATTCACCGTTACATGGAGAAAGACACCCTTCTCCTTGAGGACACTGATGACAGTCCTCTGACACCTTCCCATATCCCTCAAACCTCTTCATCGACATCGACATCTCATCAACAAACTATGGCCCCTCCATCTCCTTCACCTCCTCTCTTCGAAATTAATGCCATCCACATAACCACTAGGTCACAAAAGGATAAGGCAAAATAAAAAGTTGTTATTCCTTGGACCTACCCTTTTGTCCAGCCACCTCAACCACCAAAGCCCAAGATTTCCATCCTAGGTGCATCCCAACCCTCTTCTTCAGGGGCAATCCATGACTCTATGTTAAAATAGCTTCACCAAATGCCCATGAAGATGACCTTGTATGACCTCATCCAAAGCTCACCCCAGCATCGTCAAGCTCTAATTAGAGCCTTATAGGCAGCGGAGGTCTAACCTGAAGACCCTCAACCACTAGCTACCCTGGTCCATTCGTTATCCCTTATCACCTCTATCACTTTCAACAATTCTAAAATTCCTACCTCTACCTCAGAAGATCAGGATGCTACTCTTTTCATCACAGCCTACATTGATCAAACCTGCATTAAGTGAGTTATGATTGATGGGGGTGCCAGCATTAATATCATTTCTACCCATGCTTTTGATCAATTAGCCCTCCCCAAGAATTGTGTATCAAAAATTGATGCAATCCTTTGATCCTTTAATGACACCATCGCTAACACTATTGGTACTGTCATTCTCCATGTTTACATTGGCCCACACACAATCTTAAAGCTCTTCTACATCATCGAGGGAGAATTTCAATATAACATGCTATTAGGAAGACCCTAGATCCATGCCATGGCTTGTGTCCCTTCTACGCTTCACCGTTGTGTCAAATTTAAACACGACAGACAAGTCCATGTCATTCCTATCAACCCATCCCCTTTCAAGACTTGTAACATGACCTATCGACCAAATGACATTCTCATTCCTCTCAAGACACCAACCCAAACACCACCTCCATTCGTGGAAGCTTCAACTAGTACGCAAACAACAGTTGCCCTCACATCACCTTCTCAAGCGATAACCAAGGACCCCATGGAAGATATCTTCCAATGACTTTCACTTGGGGAATATCGCTTACTTTCCCTAGACATGTTCCAGACTCTACAAGAGTATGGATAGCTTCACCACAGTCTAAGCTATGACCATTGAATCAAAATGGTCATTCCTTATGGTCCTCCTAGCCTTCAAACCAATCTCATCTATGGGGGGCTGGATCGAGCTCCTACTAATGAGAATCCTTTCTCCTCACCTCAACCATTCACATCTAACTTTTTCTTTCTTGGCAACCCCACCTTTGCTCATACCTACCTTTATAGGTGTACATGGAAGGGTTTTGGCTTTGGGCGCTATGAACAAGGCTCCCATCAGCCCATCGAACCACCCAATGATGACAATGCCAAGAAATAATATGGTTTGGGTTTCCAAGAACCCACTGAGGCTTTTGCAAACCTTTGCCCTAAACCCACCATCAACCAATCTCCTCTAGGCTCACCTATTCTTCCCCCTTCACCTGCAGAGTTGGTGGTTTCCATCCCTCCTAGTTTTTTTTGCATAAACACCATCCGCTTGGAACCCCTAACCTATCAACTCAATGGGGTCTCCAAGTCTCTCCCTCTCATTTATCCCAACATGATAGACGATGAATCAGTAACCATCAACACTGTCCACTGTGTAGATGATGAGGCCATTCTCACCTACATGGGTGCCGATGACTCTTTCATTCAATGTTCCCTCCCTTCTAAAATGTAGGTTATGTTAAATGAATCAACCATTGACATTAACCTTCCATCTTTTGGTGTTCCTCACGTCTTAAAAATTGGTCAATCTTTAAACGCCCAGGAGCAGATCGACTATACCACATCTCTTTCAGATAATAGCAAGGCCTTTGCCTGGACCTATAGTGACATGCCTGGCATCGACCCTAAAATTGTCACTCATAACATCATCACCAAACTAGAGGCTAAGCCTGTCAGGCAAAAGCTTTGAAAGATGCATCCTCATGTTGTGTTCCTTATCAAAGAGGAGCTTCAATGCCTTTTCTCTGTATCTTTCACCCAACCCATTGATTATCCATAGTGGGTATCTAACATTGTCCCTATTACTAATGCAATTAGGGGGATTCAAATCTGCATGGACTATCATGACCTCAACTTGGCCTGCCCAAAAGATGATTTTCCTCTTCTCAACATCAACCAACTTGTTGATCTTACAGCTGGTCATGAGATGTTATCACTCATGGATGGGTTTTCAGGATATAATCAAATCTTGATTACACCAGAAGATTAGCATAAGACTACCTTCATCACCCCATGGGGGACTTTCTGCTATTGAGTCATGCCTTTTGGCCTCAAGAACGCAGGCACCACATATCAACATGCCATGACTTACATTTTTCATGATCTCCTCCACAAAATCATGGAAGACTATGTGGATGACCTGCTTGGCAAGTCTAAGCTTCGTCGTGACCATTTGACCATCCTCAAGATCATCTTCTCTCATCTTCTTCAGTACAATGTCTGCCTTAACCCCAAGAAATGCATCTTTGGGGTCCTCTCAGGGAAGCTCCTGGGGTTCATCATTTCTCTCCATGGCATCGAGATAGATCCCACCAAAATCCATGCTATCCTCAAGATGCCACCTCCAACCAATCTCAAGCATCTTCGCAGTCTATAAGGGAAGCTCTAGTCCATCTGCCACTTCATCTCGTAGCTTTCTGACTGCTACCAACCCTTTCATCATCTCCTCAAGAAGGACATCTCCTTTAAATGGGATAAGGACTGTCAAGAGGCATTTAAAGCTATTAAATGCTATCTAGTCTCTCCACCAGTCCTCATTCCACCTAAAGATGACCAACCCTTCTACCTCTACATCTCAGTAACCAACCATTCATTAGGTGCCATGATCGCACACCAAGATGAGCAACACCGTGAGCAAGCAGTCTACTACATAAGCCAAACACTTGTTGACTATGAAACTTGATATACTCATACTGAGAAACTCTGTTTGGCCTTAGTCTTTACTGCTACCAAGCTCCGCCACTATCTTCTCAATCACAAAACCTTTGTCATCACTCACACTAACCCTCTTAAATACATGCATTCCAAGCCATACCAAAACCAGTGTATGGCTCGTTGGTTCATGCTTCTTGTTGAGTTCAACTTGGAATTCATCTAGCAAAAATCCATAAAGGGGCAAACAATCGCTGACCAACTAATAGATGCCCCTCTTCCTGACAATCAACCTTCTCAGTGTGAGTTTCTCGATGAATCTATCACCACTCTCTCGACTGATGACATATTCTACCAAATGATGATGTTCTTTGATAGCTCCAAATGTCAACTCAGTGGGGATGCGAGGGTCATCCTCATCCCACATGAGGGTGAGCCCATGCCCCTGTCTTTCAAACTCAACTTTGAATGTACCAATAATATGGCTGAATACAAAGCCTTAATTTTGGGACTTCAAACTGCCCTTTCTTTAAGCATCAAGACCATCAACATCTTTGGTGACTCACAACTTGTCGTCAATCAAATCAATGGTTTATATCTTTGTAAAAACAAAATTTTGCAAAGGTACAAGCACCGTGTTGACACCTTTCTAGCATCTTTCGACCATTACCTCTTGCAGACTATTCCTCGATCTATAAATAAGTTTGCTGACACCATGGCTTCCCTCGCCTCACAGTTTCCCTCTTCATCATCCTCATCAAAAATTTACGTCATGATACATCGTGTGTCATTACCTTCATACATTTCGACTGACATCAACCTCGTCAACACCATAGACTCTAGTCCATAGGATGTGTGGTATAAACAACTTGTGGACTACTTGGCTCATTCTATCATTCCTCCTAACCTCTCTAGTAATGCACGATGAGCTTTCATCAAATGCACCACTTGCTATACCATGCTAGGGGGTCTTCTCTCTAAAAAAGGTTTTGACAGCCTTCTTCTTCATTTTCTAACCTCCACTGAAGCCTCTCATGCTTTTAAACAGGTCCATGATGGGATTTGTGGCAGACACTTCAGTGGTAACTCAGTTGCCAAGCGCATCCTTTGCCTAGGCTATTATTGGCCCACTCTTCATCAAGATTGTAGCAACTATGTTTAGCATTGCATCAAGTGTCAGTAGCATGCCAACTTGCTTCATCTCCCTAGCCATGCCCTACAAGTCGCTCAAGATTTCTAGCCTTTTTCACAATGGGGCTTAGATCTCATCGATGAGATTAACCCTCATTCGTCTCTTCGTCATCAGTCCATTATCACCGCCACTGAGTATTTCACTAAATGGGTGGAAGCTATTCCTCTCATCTCCACAAAAGCCAACAAAATTGTCGACTTCATCAACACCCACATCATCTATCATTTCAGTGTACCTCACAAAATCATCACTGATAACGACAAGTCATTTAAAAACAAAACTATCCAAAAACTTTGTGACTCCTTTGGCATCAAACTCAGCTTTTCTTCGCCTTACTACCCACAAGCAAATGGGCAGGCTGAGGCTTCCAAAAAAATCTTAACTAAAATTCTTATGAAGGTGGTCAACAACACTGGAAGGGATTGACATGTTCACATGCCCTTCACTTTGTGGGCCTACCACACTAGCATCTAAACCTCTACGGGTGCTACCCCTTTCTCTCTAGTATACGAAATAGAGGCTATTCTACCTCTCAAAGTATAGATCCCATCTCTTTACATCTCTCTGCATGACATTCTTTCTAATGATGACTTTCGTCAAGATCGATTAGCTCAACTTGAGTTACTCGACAAACGTCGTCTTGCTGCCCTCAACCATCTCCATGTCTATCAAAATCGCATCAAACGAGCCTATAACAAAAATCTGAGAGAACGAGATTTCAACATCGGAGACCTCATCCTCAAAGAGAACCAACACGTGACCAATATGGAATGAAGTAAATGAGGCAAATTTGCTCCTAATTGGCTCAGACCTTACATCATCACACACAAGTATGGATCAGGGACTTATCATCTGTCTTCTCTTTAAGGCTGACTAGAACTTGAACCCCTTAATGCCTTGCATCTGTGACCATTCTACTGTTAGTCGAGTACTCGCTCACTTGACATTTAACTTGAGCTTGTCCCTTGAGCAACCCTTGTCCTCTTAATCTTCATTTCTTTCAACCCTATTTCTCTAAAGTAAGCCCTATGTAACCCTTTTATAATGTATGAATGCTTTGTCCTAATAAAAGGGAGCCCTTGAACTTATATAGTCTTGTCCATGACTCAAAATTTTGTCAAAGAAATAAATTAATGTCAAAATATAAAAGGTCATAAACTCTAAAGGCAAACTGCTCCCTCGAAGGATAGCTATTCAAAGCCCTCATATATATATATATATATATAAAGCAAAAATATAGACCACTCCTTCGAAGGATGGCTATGACTAAACTCTTGCTACAAACAGCACTTTCTCAGAAGCTTCTCGCATCGATCAGCTTCACAAATGACCACAAAACAAAATGACATCTCTATGTAGACTTCCCGCATTGATCAGTCTGCTCAAAAATAAATAAATAAAATAAAATAAAAATAAAAATAAAAATTGGGTCATGGACTTGGCTTGTAGTCATCTCAAGGTCTCCTATCAAAAGGGGAAAAGTTATCCCTACTAAAAAAGGGGTTACCCTCTCTTCACATATCACATCACCTACTCAAGGGATTTCAAGCTCATTTTAAAGTGATTTAATTACCTCTCTAACACAACCAATGGTCAACAACATAATGCATGAACGGGGCTTTTGTTTCTAAAAACCCCCTACTTATGTTATCACTATGGTCCTTGTCAATGAAAGGGCAAAAATGCCTTTCACTTCCTCCTTACCTTTGGTCACATTCAACCAAATCATTTTTCATCCAACCCAACCTAACCTTTTTCAGATCACTCACATTATCATAACTTATTCACACTAGTTTCTATGGACACCAATACACATGGAAACTATTGACCACACAATTTACGTCAAGCAAAAACTATTACTTGCTGAAGCATAAATAGACCCATTTCATTTTTAGCATACATCCATTACTTAATATGGACAATTGCTAGGGATGAAAAACCCTAACTATTGTTACAGAATACACCATTACATAAAATGGAACAGGGTGTAACATTATCTTTCCCTCATCATTTCAAGCATGTACCCTCAGACATATGGGAAGTGCTACATCATTATCATGACCAAACCAAACACATCAACCACTTCGACCCTTTTCCTCCCTCTTGGAAGAACTACATTGGCCTGAGGCCCTAATGATAGGGACTATGTAGGCAGCACTCAGTTGACATGGGGTCTTTTGAGGTTAGCTCAGCCATTCCTTCGTCCATCCACTTCGACCAATGACCATGGAGATCGCGACTATCTCCTTCGACTACAACCACTTCCAAGACAACATTGCCTTCATTGTTTTTACATGTATGCTACCTCACGAATGGTTAGCAAAATTATCTACAACCCATATTTTGACCCTCACAAGTATAGGATCGCGAGCAAGTTGATCCCCACTACTTGTGACATTTTTTTGTTTTCCAAGAGCACTTCCTGAGCCTGGGATACTTGGAACATGATGGCCATTGAAGCTACAGCTTAGATCAAATAACCCAATCAGTTATGACTAAATGCTGGGGCCCAGTTATTTCAATTTTGGCACTCCTCGACCCTGACCTGCAACAATTTGACCTGACCATCTCGTGAAGTGGTATGCGCACAATCTCAACTTTTGCAGTGTTCACACTCAAACTTCACCATATTCATCCACTATCTATCAAATTGGCACCCAATTTCAGGTTTCCTTCCCTCGAGTCTTGCTTTGAGGGGGAATACCTCATCCCATAATCGAGGCAATCTACATTCATTTTTTTTTGTCTTGCAGTTCGCCAGAACAACCAACAAGATGAAAACAATCTCATCCTATACCTAGGGCAATCAACTCCTATTTTTGTCTTGCAGTTCATCAAAACAACCAACAAGACAAAAAGGGGCAAATGTAGACACTGAAATCATGTCTAACCCTTGGTCATCCTCCCCTTGGTCCCTTTTTCTAACACATTTCTAACCCACACACTTACTAATTTAAAATAATAACTTATTTTAAATTAATAACCCCCCTTTGACACATCACCTATAACACCTCGTCTAACACCTCACCTTGGACCATTTCCCACCCTATGACTCACCTTAAGACTAAGTGACTCACCCAAGACCTATTCTTACTCCTTTTTAACCGCCTAACCAACTCTTGTGCGTATTTAGCCCAACCTTTGACAATTCTCCAATGGCTTATGCACTTGGCAGATGGAGAATAGGCTTGATAGCCCTTTTACTCATTCTCCACCCACTGACATCGTTTAAATGTCAGCCGACGTCAGTGGGATCACCGACGTTAGTTTACTTAAACTGAGTTTTAACCTCTCACTCAGGCTAATCACTAATCACTAATCACTAGTCGGCTAATCACGAATCTCGAATCCTCTTCCTTTGAATGCAAAAATCCTCTTGCACCTAGACTTTGACCTCTCTCTCTTGGTTCTCTTGGACATCAACAGGGACTCTCTGAAATCAATCATCAGAGTTCAACCAACACTTTTTTGGCTACAAACACAATAGGGACAAGCGTCTCCAACACCTCTAGCTCTACACCAAGCAGGAGGTAAGTATTTCTTCTGTTCTTATATTTTAGTATTTTGGAAAGCACTAGTAATTAGTCTCTATTCTAGTATTTCTAAGTATTGTAGATCGAACCAAACCCGGCCATCAACCAAACCAGACCTAACTAAACTGCTTCTCAAAAAGGCTGAGAGGCCTTTTTCCTACCCTTTACCCCTTTTTTTGACAACATATCCTCTGCCTTAGTCCTTCTTAAATATCCTATCTACTGTCTTACCATCGTACACAAACTCTTAGACTACCACAGACCATTCTGTAGACCATTTTATTGACCAAGAACCCATCCAGACCTTGTCCCAAGTCTCATTACCCTGATTGATGTTGGCTACCAGGACTATTGCCCCTATCGATGTTGGCAAACTAATCGATGTCGGTGACCTTAAACTATCGACACTGACAGAACCACTGACATCAACGACTATGGAAGATAGATTACTGCTTATAGGTATGCATTTGCTTTTATTTCTTTTATTCAGTCTTTATCATTTCTATTTCTGGCAATATTTTGCTTTTTAACAATCTGTGGACTGTCATCCCTCCAAGAAGTCTTTGCACTTTTAGGACCAAGCTTTTGCTTGGCAATCCACTTTCTAGCTATCTAACAACCTTTGTGTTTGACTCTCTTTCTCCTACAGGTGTCATCCTCCATAACCAAAGAGGAGTTCCTTTAGTCATCTGAATTTGGTACACAAGACTTCATTTGGGTACATACAAGCCCTTGACCACTTAGTTTCTCATTTCCTTTTGAATGTGAAAAGCAAAAACTTGTTTGGAAACAAATAGTATATAATGAAATTAAAATACTAAGATGGAAAATTTTCAAATGGCTTAAACAAGTTAACTATATAAATCACAGAGAAGACAATAAGATTTATCTAATTTATGCCTATTGGGTTAACTATGTGTAACTAAAAGATGCTTGGAGATGACCAAATCAGAATGACTCTTTGCATAAAAATTAAATAGGAACTGTCACTATTTTACTTCAAGATCTATTGTTGCTATAGTCCTATATGGGTTGATCTTGACCTATGTGGAAAAAATAATAAATTGGTGGTATAGGAATACACCTACACCTTTAAATATGTTTATATGTGGAATTTTGACCCTCAACTATGCACATATTAATTTCAAATGACCTTTTCAAGGTTGAAACCCAACTAGGGTTTATGATAGATGAAAACCTATAAAAAAAGGGTGGATGGTGGTGTAATGGGATGAAATGAATCCAATCACCCATACAATGATTGAATATTTCCATCATATCTAATACGCTAAGGAGGGAATCTAATCCCATGATTTATCCCACTAGAGTGCTTAGTATAATCTCTATCCTTCACTACATGTATGTGTCTAGAGATGGATTGAATACTTGACAATGCTTTACTTTACTCAAATATAATATGCTTATGACTTATCTAAAGGTTTATTTAAGTGAATAAAATGGAATTTTTAAATAATAGGGAAGCATTTGCTTTGTGTTTAATAGTGTAAGTGTGCCTAAATATTTAAATTTATAGGTGGTAGAACAAGTTGCTTAGATGTGCTTTTATAGCAATCTAAATGGGTAAAACCTCACACTACCTATCCTAACATACATACCAACATGTAAGGGATGGTTTATCTTTGAAAAATATTTATTGATAGGTGAATGATAAAATCGACCTGTAAAGGATGGGATTCGATAATGATATCTAACTATATAGGTTGATTTTTACATGATAAGGGTGTTGAATTTAAAATATATGTATAAAATTTTAGAAAAGGTTTTAAAATTTAATAATATTTATGTAGGTATAAAATATCAAATTTATAAAGGATGGGTCCATATAAGTACTTAGGATATAGTGAGGTGGTGAAATAGGTATGGTTTAAGTACTAAAGTCAAGTAAGGTAAAAGTGGAAAAAAACTAACATTATCAAGTATTCATGACCAAATTTGAGTATCTACATCCCTTACCCCCTCTCCCCTCTAGTCACCCCATTTAACCTAGAAATAAAATTACTAGAATAAAATGAAAGATATATCCAAGCTTTTATAACACACTTTATCTATAGGAGAAAGCTCCAATCATGTAAGGTGTTCCATGGTGAATCCTAAAATGATATAAAATTAGTTAATTTCCATATGTGAAATTCAAAATTGAAATTTAACTTGAATTTAAGAATATTTTAAATAAAAATGGAGTAAACATGTATGTGTGAAACTATTCTTGATCTTATAACTTTTCTTGAATAAGATGCTTCCTTGAAGCATTGAGGAATTGATACTTGCCATGAAGCACTTGGAGAGTGTTTCTATACGATTTTCACTTTCTACATTCAAAAGAGAAAATGAGAAACTAAGAGAAATGGTCTAAGGCTTGTCTGTACCTGAATGAAGTCTTGCACACCAAATTCAAACGATAGCAGGAACTCCTATTTAGTTGTGGAGGATGACACCTGTAGAAGACATAGACTAAAACACAGAAGATGTTAGATGAGGAGATGGTGGGCTGCCAAGCAAAAGCTTGATCCCAAAAGTACAAAGACTTCCTTAAGGGATGTCAACCCATTGATTGATAAAAATAATGTCTGATAAAAGGCAGAATGATAAAAAGACTGAAATGATTATAGACTGAAAAGGAAATGGAAGCAAATGCTTACCTGAATGTTGTTGTTAGCCTAGTCACAGTCACTAATGTCAGTTAGTCTGCCAATGTCAGTTGGTCAAGGTCTGTCGACGTTGGTTAGTATGTCAACGTCGGTGAAGACAGTGGTCTCTGTGGCCGGTGTCGATCAGGGTAGTAGTATTTGGATGAGATCTGGTTAGGTCTGGATGGGTTTATGGTCTGTGGATGGGTCTGAGGAGTTTGGGCCTTGTTAATGGTCTGTGCAAGGGTCTGAGAGTCTAGTTGAATGCTTTGTATAGGGTCTTTACAGGCAAAAAGAATGGTTTGAAAGAGGGACCAAATAGAAGATAGAGGCAACAGGAAGACAGGGAGATAAGGATTTGGATCTGGTCTGGTGATAGGAAGTCTTGAATGGGAACTAACAGTTAATACATTTCTAGACTATAGAAATGAAATAAATGAAACATTCTTAGCTCATACCTACTGAAGGAGAAGTGTTGTTGATGCTTGTACCTATTGTTGATGCTGCTGGTGTGAAGACCCTGTTGTTGGTGGAGTCATTGATGTAGATTACTTGTTATTATTATAGCTTGTTGTGTGCTTGAGAGAGAGAGAGAGAGATCTGAAGGTTGGCAGATTAAAGATTGAGGAGTGAAAGATCAAAAAATGGATGCCAAGATTAGAAAATGGATGCGAGAGAGACCAGATCTACACTCTGGAGGTGGAATGCAGTTATGAAGCAAACCGATGCCAGTAATATCACTGACATCGATTGAAAATTGACCGACATCAGTGGTTGGAAGGTAAGAAAAAGGCTAAAAATAGCCTTTCATCCATTTTCCCAACTGCCAGGTCAGCGAGTCTGAGGAAGAAATAGTCAAAGGTGGCTAAATGGATGCGAGAGGATGAAATGGGGGTCTAGGCATTAATATTGGCCATGTGAGGAATGAAGGGAATCCAAAGAAGGGTATCCAAGGGTGGTGAGGTGGCAAGGAGAGGGAATTATTAACTTAAAATAAGATAATTATTTCAAATTAATAAGACATAGGTTAGGAGTGTCGAAGTGGACAAAGGGGACCAAGGGGGGAGAGGACAAGGAGGATGACTAAGGGAGTAGACACAATTTCGGTGTCTACATTTGCCCCTTTTTGTCTTGTTGGTTGTTCTAGACAAATTGCAAGATAAAAATAGGAGTTGATTGCCCCAGGTGTAGGATAAGGTTGATTTTGTCTTGTTGGTTGTTTAAGTGAACTGCAAGACAAAAACAAGAGGGTTGGTTGCACCAGATGTGGGATCTGGTATTCCCCCTCAAAGTAGGAGTCAAGGGAAGGGAACCTAGAATCAGGTGCTAATTTGACAAAGAGTGGATGAAAATGGTGAAGTGTGAGTGTGAATGCTACAAAAGTCATGATTACACGTATGCCACTTCACGGGATGGTCAGGTCAAATTGTCACAGGTCGAGGGTCAAGGAGTGCCAAAATTGAAATAATCAGGCTCCAACATTAGTCATAGCTGATCAAGTTATTCAATATAAGCTAAAGCTCTAATAGTCATCATGTTCCAAGTATCCCAAGCTCAAGAAGTGCTCTTGGAAACATGAAAATGTCACAAGTAGTGTGGATCAACTGGCTTGCGATCCTATACTTGTGAGGGTCAAAATCTGGTCTGTGGACAATTTTGCTAACCATTCATGAGGTAGCATACATGCAACAACAACCAAGGCAACATTTGTCTTGGAAGTGGTCGGGGTCGGGGGAGATAGGTATGATCTCCAATGGTCATTGGTTGAGGTGGATGGATGGATGAAAGAATGTGGCCGAGCTAACCTCAGAAGATGGAGTGATGCCTACATAGCCCCTGTTGAAGGGCCTCATGCCAATGTAGTTCTCCCTAAAAGGGAAGAATGGTCAAAGTGATGGAATTGGTCTTGGTCGAGGTCAAGTCATGGTCAAAAAGAGGATAGGGTTTGTCCATCAAAGAGACGAACAAACGAGGGTGGTCGAGCTAACCCCAGAGGACATCGTGTCATCTAAGTGCTGCCTACATAGCCCTAGTCTTAGGGCCTCAGACCAATGTAGTTCAGACAAGGAGATAAAGTGGTCGAGAGTTGGTCTAGTCATGAGAAAGGTATAACACGTCCCATATGTTTGAGAGAACATGCTTGAAATGATGAGGAGAAAGAAGATGTTACAGCCTTTTCCAAATGGTGTATTCTGTAACATTGGTTGAGGGTCTTTCATCCCTAGCAATTATCCATGGATGTATGCTAAAGATGAATTGAGGTCTATTTATGTTTCAGCAAGTATTGGTTTATGCTTAACATAAATTGTGTCTGGTCGATAGTTTCCATGTGTATTGTTGTCCATAGAAACTATGTGAAATGGACTATGATGATGTGATAGGTCATGGTGTCATGTTGTTGGTCTAAAAATGTTGGGTTGGCTTTATTTGAATTGGTTGGGTAGAAAAAAGTTTGGTTGAATGTGACCAAAGTATGAAAAATAAGTGAAAGACAAATTGCTCTTTCATTGACAAGGACCAAAATGAGAGCATAGATAGGGGTTGTTAGAACAAAAGCCCCATTTATGCATTATGTCGTTGACCATGGGTTGTGTTAAAGTGATAATCGAATCACTTGACGTTAAGTGAGCTCGAAGTCCCTTGAGTATGTTGGGGTGATAAGTAGGATTATGTGATATGAGAGGATGGGGTAACCATTTTGTGGTAGGAAAAGCCTTGCCCCTTTTATAGGTGACCCAAGAATGGCTATAGGCATGTCCATGACTTAAGATTTTGTTAGTCATTTTTTTTTTTGCATAGACTGATCGATGCGGGAAGTCTGCATAGGGATGTTGTTTTGCTTGGTGGTCATATATGTGAAGCTGATCAATGTGGGAAGCTTCAGAAAGAGTGATGTCTGTAGCAATATTTAGTCATAGCCATCCTTTGAGAGAGTGGTCTATATGTTGCTTTAAATGCTTTGATATGACTTGGCCTAGCTATCTTTCAAGGGAGCAGTCTAGTAAATACAGCAATTATGTAGCTGTCCTTCAAGGGAGCAGTCTATATTTAAAGTTTTATGACCTTTGATATGTTAGGTATCCCATTTTTGATATGTTTTGTTAACTAAAATTTTTTAGCCATGGACGAGCCTCTAGAGGTTTAAGGGTTCCCTTTTATTAGGACAAAGCATTACTACTTGACAAAAGGGTTGACGAATGTTGGGAAAAAGGGTCAAAAGGAATAGGGATGACAATGACAAGGGGTTGCTCAAGGGATGAGCTCAAGTAAAATGTCAAGTGATTGAGTACTCGACTAACAGTAGAATGGTCGCAGATGCAAGGCATAAAAGGGCTCATGTTCTGATAAGTCCCTGGGCCATGCTTGTGCGTTATGATAAGGTATGAGTCAATTAGGAGCAAATTTGCCCCATTTGCCTCTTTCCAAATTGGTCACGTGTTGATTGATGTTGGATGAGAAGATGATGTTTGGTCGATGGTCGGTCGAGGTTTGGTTGTTTGATATTTGGTCGATGATTGGTTGAGGTCTGGTCAACATCGGGTCGAGACTCGATCGAGGTTTGGCTAAGGTCAGTTGAATGATTGGTCAAGGTCAGGGTTGATGTTTGGCTGAGACTGGTTGATGTTTGATTGAGGCTTGGTTGAGGTTTAGGATTAAAAGAGTGATTGATATTTGGTCGAGACTGGGTTGAAAGGTTGGTCAAGACTTAGATGAACATTGAATTTCCCTAGTGGTTAGGGAGAATGTTTGATAGATTGGTTAAGGTCAGTTGAGGCTTGGTGGTTAGATTGACTATGTTGATGTCGAATAAGGGGGTTAAAGGCGACAAAGGGACCATAGTCTAGAGTGGAGATCTTGATTTAGGTGATGAGGTTTGAGAAGCATGGGTCAGTGTTGATGATTTGTCGAAGGGGTGGTCAAGAGGATCCTTGATGAGAAGGGTATCCTTTCTCTGATGTTGATGAATGACAGCTTTAAGAGTGCAACAACGCTCAGTGTCATGTCTTAGTTTGTGATGATAGTGGCAAAATTTAGAGTTGTCAAACCAAGATGGTCTTGATCCAAGAGTTGATGAGTGGGGCAATGTTGAAGGTTTTTTGATAACATGGTCGAGAAGGAGGGTGTCTTTCTCCAAACATTGGTGAATGACAACCTTGAGGGCACAATAATGCTCAGTGTCGTGCCCAGGCGTGCGATGATACGCACAAATCTGAGTGTCATTGAACCAGGGTGGTTTTGGTCTGAGAGATTGATATGGTTTAAGAGGCAAGAGATTGATGCGAGAGGACTACAACAATTGCCATAACAGTAAGGCATAAGAACTTGTTAATGGGTCTGTGTGTCTTATTGCAGTGGGGGTTGATGACTTTGGTTTGAGAGGCATAAGAGGCGTTGGTCAGACCATCATTTTTGTGGGTGGTGTAGCCACATGTGTAGATGGCACTTTGGTGGTGATAGGCATTGGATGATTGGGAGGAAATATATGTTTGATGGATTGAGGAGATAATGGAGGTGACTTGCCTCTGTGAAGTATGGGAGTGGGAAGCACTCCTGTTAAAGTGGATGGATGCGGGCCCAAAATTGAAGGTAATGATGAAGGTGGGGGAGGAATTCTCCAGTGTGGTTTAGTGGCCTTCTTTGGTTTGGGTTGAGGGCCACCTTTGTGTGAGGCAAGGTTAGATGCGGGTTTGGGTTCAAATGTGGACGGAGGTGATTGAGATGTAACAATCTCAGGCAAAAGGCAAGAGGAAACCGTGATTGGGTCTTCCTCGATCGAAGTGGGTGGAGAGACTAGTTCTTCTCTTGGTGGAGAAGAAATAGGAGAGTGCGGCTCCTCAAGAGGGTAGAGGGCAGGGATAATGGTGCCTTCTACTTGTGCTTGAGGAATAGGTAGGATAGAGTCCTCCATTAGTAGGAGGAAGGACGAAGGTGGGGTTAATGGCATAGGTATGGTCAAGGCATCCTCCAATATAAGAGAGGTTGATGGAGGACTAATAGGAGAAGAGGATTCTTCTACCTATGGAAGAGAAATAGGGGAAAAAGGTTATTCCACTTGTGAAGGAGGTTGGTCAGGGATAAGAGGCGAGACCGTGTTGACCGTGTGTATGTCATGCTCGTGGGAGCTATCAGTCATGGTCTGGACATTTTTTTGGGTAGGAGGATGGTTTGGGAATGGTTGTCTAAAGATGTCGATGTGTTGGTTGGGTGGGGCATTCGGGTTATCCAAAATAAGATCCCCCTTGTCGATCATGTCTTGGATGATGTTTTTGAAGGTTCGGCAATTGTTGATGTCATGGCCGTGGACGTGATGATAGTGATAGAAGTTGACCTCCCTATACCATGTAGGGAGGGCTTTTGAAGGGTTGAATTGAGGTGGTCAGATTGGAGGGAGATTGAGGACCCCCTGCTTGACAAGTTTTTCCAAAATGGAAGCGTATGATTCTCCAAGCAGAGTGTATGAACACTGGATGTACCGTTGTTGGAATTGTTTGGTGATGCTTAGAGATGTAGAAGGTTGAGAGTGATTAGTTCTTGTCAAGGATGGTGATCTAATGACCACAGTGTTGGCCACTCCTTTGGACTTGGAGTTGGTAGAATAAGGTCTAGAAGAAGAAGGGTCATTGGCTTTTGCATTGGTATTATGCAATTTGACCTTATCTTCTTCAATGGCACGGAGTTCGAGCTTTCAGGGCATGATGAAAGCTTCATCAAAAGTGCGGACTGTTTGAACCCACAAGGTAGAAGAAATGTGCCTGGCACATGCTCGAGAAAAGAGCTTGATGAGCTCGGGTTGAGGCAAGGAGAAGGAGAGCTGGTTAATCAAGCCTCTCCAACAGGCGACAAAATTGACTATTAATTTATCAGCGAATTGCTTGATGGAGTAGAGGTCTGTGATTGAGACTTGTTTGGTGATATTGATAGAAAAATGGTCATGAAATAATTAGGTGAGTTGAATGAATGAAAAGATAGAATGTCTGGTAAGAGAGCTATACCAGTCAAGGGCAGGGCCAGAGAGTGACATAGGGAACGTGCGTAACAACAATGCATCATCATGTGCTATGAGATAACAAGCATGTCTAAATGCTCATAGATGTTGTTGTGGGTCTTCCTTACTCTGGAAATGAGAAAATTTAGGAAGCTCCCACTGGTTGGGATACGGTCTAATTGGGATGAAGGGATGAATGGGTTCATTGTAAATTTGGTCATAGGAGAGGACATTGCTTGAACCAAAAATAGAAGATTCAAGACTAGACATTTTGTCCATCAGCATTTTGATTATATCTACTAATAGATTGGCAGATGGGGCACCCCCTAGGTTTTAGGGTGCTTGAAAGGTGATAGAAGGGGCATACGACGTAGTCGGTTGCGCTTGTAGGGGTACAATGTATTGATAACTAGTCGTTGGGATAGAAGTGGAGGCCAAGGGTGGTTGTGTCATGAAGGTAGAAGGCATAAGTTGACTAGATACCACCAAAGGTGGTTACGTGGCGGCATTGGCAAAAGGGGAGGTAGACGCTCCTGCATTTATGGGTGCAAGAGTGTGTGGGGTTGAGACAATCAAGTTTTGGTATGATGTAGAACTTGGTTGAATTACGTGTGGTTGAGGGGGTAATGAAACTCCAATGGAGGTCAGTCTAAAAATAGATGGGGAGGCCAAACTTTGCATATTGGCCATGGTCAGGTTAATAGTTGAGGCAAAAGGCTAGGTAGCGAATGGTGTTGACACCTTCGCCACTTCACCTGAAAGGTCTCGTGTTGGGTTTCTTGCGAGATAGTTTTGGAGGGCTTTGACATTGAGGTCCAAGAATCTTTCAAAATCTTAGTCCCCTTCAGGGACAATGGGGGTCTGAGTCGGGGTCGATCGAGTAGGAGTTCTTTCGGTCTCTGAGTGGAACTCCATTATAGGACTGGTTATGGATGGTGAAGACGAAATCGGTTGATGTCTCACGTGGTCAAGAAGAGCCTTGGTTTGACTGCGTGTCAAAACCATTCAAGGCAAGAAGGGTCAGGTTCTAGAAACTATGTTTTTCAATTTTAGAAACTCAAAATGTGGTTTTTGGCAGAAAAAGGGTCAGGTTTTAGGCTCCTATTTTGAAAAAAAAGGACTGTGATAGTGACTAACATCGATTGAAAAACCGATGTCAGTGAAAACAAATGGCCGACGTCGATCACATAACCGATGCCAGTGAGGGAAGGTTGCCGACGTCAGTGGTAAAACCAATGCCGGTGACTGTGGTTTCCAAAAACTCAAAAAATTTGAAGATTCTTGGAAAAAAGGAAGAAGAACATCCTCACTAGCTCAAAAAACTAGATAGGAACAGAAAAATAGATGGAGACAGGCAGACCCTAAGCATTAAATCCTAAGAATCAACTTTTAGAATCTTGTTGGCTTATGCCTTAAAGTGATGTTTGGGAAGGTTGGCTGTTAGAATGGGTCCTAGAAGAAGTTGTCTAAGGATGGTTTCAGGTTTGTTTAGGCGCTTAAGAGTCTGTGTTAGGTTCCATACATGGCCTGGTGCTAAGGAGCAAGCTCCCCTCACTTCACGAGCCCAGTGATAAGCTGGTCTTGCTTAGCCAAAATATACTTTCCCTAGAGATTATCCTCTACCAGAGAATAGATTGGGCTTTCCCCTTGGTGGTGAAATCCAAGTGGGATTGCTAGGATGGGTAAGGTATCCGCTGGGTGATGAAATTCTAGTCGGACCTTGTCTCAGGTAAGTTTTGATGTTTGATTTGTGCAAGTGATTTGGTTGTGTAATATAAAGTGATCTATGATTAATTCATGATGCGGTTATAATTACTAGATGTGGACTAAGAAATGTAGTCAAGAAGAAGTGAAATGCAATGTGTTTTAAGCCCAAGTCAAAATGTGAGTTCGAATGAAAACAAGTTGAGAAAGGGGTGAAGAGTATGACTTTTGACTAGTCTAAGATGCAAGAAAAGAAAGAAGAGTTCTTTTTAATCCTACTTATGATGTCTTTTGGAAGAGAAAAAAGAAAGAGGTGAAAAGGAGAAACCTAATGCACCTATATGAAAAGAAATGAAAAATAACCCAAGGAAGACCCTAGGGTCCCACCGGGCATGCCAGAATGTTTCTATACAATTTTTGCTTTCTACATTCAAAAGAGAAAATGAGAAACTAAGAGAAATGGTCTAAGGCTTGTATGTACCTGGATGAAGTCTTACGCACCAAATTCAGACAATAGCAGGAACTCCTCTTTGGTTGTGGAGGATGACACCTGTAAAAGATAGACTAAAACACAGAAGACGTTAGATGAGGAGATGGTGGGCTACCAAGCAAAAGCTTGATCCTAGAAGTACAAAGACTTCCTTAAGGGATGTCAACCCACTGATTGATAAAAATAATGTCTGATAAAAGGTAGAATGATAAAAAGACTAAAATGATTAAAGATTGAAAAGGAAATGGAAGCAAATGCTTACTTGAATGTTGCTGTCAGGCTGGTCACAGTCACCGACATCAGTTACTCAGTCGACATCGATTGGTCAAGGTCTATCGATGTCAGTTAGTATGCTGACGTCAATGAAGGTAGTGGTCTTTGTGGTTGGCATCGGTCGGGGCAGTAGTCTTTGGACGAGGTCTGGTCAGGTCTGGATGGGTTTATGGTCTGTGGACGGGTCTGAGAAGGAGTTTGGGCCTTGTTAATGGTCTATGCAAGGGTCTGAGAGTCTGGTTGAATGCTCTATATAGGGTCTTTACAGGTAGAAAGAATGGTCTAAAAGAGGGACCAAATAGAAGACAGAGGCAACAGGGAGACATGGAGATAAGGATTTAGGTCTAGTCTAGTGATAAGAAGTGCTGAATGGGAGCTAATAGCTAATACATTTCTAGACTATAGAAATGAAATAAATGAAACATTCTTAGCTCATACCTGCTAAAGGAGAAGTGTTGTTGATGCTTGTACCTATTGTTGATGCTACTGGTGTGAAGACCCTGTTGCTGGTGTAGTCACTGATGAAGAGTACCTGTTGTTGTTGTAGCTTGTTGTGTGCCTGAGAGAGAGAGAGAGAGAGAGAGAGAGAGAGAGAGAGAGAGAGAGAGAGATCTGAAGGTTGGTGGATTGAAGATTGAGGAGTGAAAGATCAGAAAACAAATGCCAAGATTGGAAAATGGATGCGAGAGAGAACAGATTTGCACTCTAGAGGTGGAATGTAGTTATGAAGGAAACTGACGTCAGCAATATCACTGACATTGGTCAAAAGTTGACCGACGTCGATGGCTAAAAGGCAGTAAAATGGCTAAAAATAGCCTTTCATCCATTTTCCCAACTGTCGGGTCAGCGAGTTCAAAGAAGAAACGGTCGAAGGTGGCTAAATGGATGCGAGAGGATGAAATGGGGGTCTAGGCATTAATATTGGCCATGTAGGGAATGAAGGGAATCCAAAGAAGGGTATCTAAGAGTGGTGAGGTGGCAAGGAGAGGGAATTATTAACTTAAAATAAGATAATTATTTTAAATTAATAAGACATAGGTTAGGAGTGTCAAAGTGGATGAAGGGGACCAAGGGGGGAGAGGACGAGGAGGATGACCAAGGGAGTAGACACGATTTTGGTGTCTACAGAGAGATTGGTTCCTTTGTTAAACCATGAAAAATTAAGGGTAATCAAGCCCCAATTTTAAATGAAAATTTATATAGAATATAACCCTTTGAGGGACATATAAACCTCAATTTGAGCTATTGGTCCTTATAACCTCAAGATGGAAATGGTTTGGAATCCATAATAGATTCACAAGCTGTAATGCTATAAGGCACTAAATATTCAATATGTAGTATGCACTTTAACTGAATTAACCTTTGTATATGGCATATAGATTCAATTGTCACTTTTTTATTTAGTTATTTTATGCATGATCAAAATAGAATGGATAACAACCTTACTCTACCATGATCATCAATAATAAGTAGTAATGATAGTATGGCATGCATCTGTATCATGCCCACAAAATTTTTAAAATACTATACTGTGCATGAATTTGTATGATGCCCCCATAGGATAAGTTTAAAATATTTAATTGTATTTAAATGTAAATAATTTGATTTATGTTTGAAGTTTGTGCACATATACCTGTGGATATACACCAAAAATGTATGAATTTGTAATGTTTTTCTATAATATAAATGCATATGCCCCCAAATTTGTACTAGTAAGTGAATTTTTAAATATTTTGAATTCTTTGAAGATGTAATTTTTACCTAAAACTGATTTATGCTCATAGAGGATTATCTTATGTATGAAAAGCCCCCCTTTTGGCGTGAGGGATGTGTCCTAAAAGTCACTCATCTCAAAATAAAAGTTAATTGTGTCGTGCTTATCAAGATATGATCATTGAAATGTGAAAAGGTATGTCATCATATTAAGATATGTATCATTCAAATCATTCATGTAACACATGAATCAAGGCTTAAAGTGTGGAATTAGGACAAACGTGTTAATAAACCATATATTATTAATTATATCAAACTCAAGAAGCTCAAAAAACACATAAACACAAAAAGTGAAATGTCACTCAATTTCAAAAAATAAGGACAAGGGACACATAAAATGGAAATGGTCAAATATTGCATATATGGCTAAAGAACACAACAAATGGACATGTTAAAATGTACATACCAAAAAATAATCTCATAGAGATGCTTAATAAATTATCACACAAGGGCTAAGGGAAACACACAATAGACAAGTAAAGTCTAATGTACTGTGTACAAGTAATAGAATCAATATAGTATAGAACTAGATATGTAGTCTATACCATGTATGTGTAGTTGTGATCATATCCTAGAAAATAACATATCCATGTACACAACCTAGATAGAAAAGATAGAATGACATTTTTAAAGAGTATATATCTCATTAGAGTATAGGAGTTATAGAATGGTAAACCTTATAAATATTTTAACCTTTGTAAAAATGCCCCTAATATGGCATGGCTAATGTGTAAAGGCAATTCCAACATCAAAGTCCATGTAAAAACTATATGTCTTGCATAACACTCATTAATCCTAGTCAAATACATGTGTGATACAAAAATAATATGTTCTATACTAGATAAATAAAATATGATGATAATTTAAAATATATATTTAAGCATGCTTAGGTTATTAATTTAGATTTTTCAGAATATTTTGAATGTTTTTATATTTTTGAAATATATGAATTTTTTTAGTTTTTTTTTTTTAATTTTGAAAAAATAAAAATAGAGACTAAGAGATAAAAATGGATTTTAAACTATAAAAAAGGGAAGTAATCTTAACAATATACAATATGTGTCAAAGTAAAGTATGCATTGAATATTATGGCATGGACATATATGAGTAAGATGCCCCCATTGTAATATGTGAATTACAATTGAAAGGTATGTGAGAGATAGAATAAGGAGGCAAAAGAATGATTTTACATATTTGTCTCATCAAATGTACATTTGTCAATGAATATAACTTGTGTGTATGTGTAATATAATACACAAATGGAAATATTTTACATTAATAATGGTGATATGTAAACTAAAACAAAGTATAGTACCAAAAATTAGATGTATTAAGGCTTTGATTGCCCAATTTTATTCTATTGTGAAAAATGTTACATGTGAGAATCATAAAATTTAGGAAAATAGCAATAGTCGATCTTGATTATTTTTTGGTTGATACTATCTATGATGGAAAATATAGTCTACTCTATTTAGATTGTGAAAATAATATGCTAAATGGACTATTTAGATCAAGAAAGTTAAAAATAAGAGCCAAGAGACCAAAAAGATGAAAGATTTTAACCCATTAGCAGTAAAGATCCAAAGGCTCAAATGTGTAGAAGCATGATTTTGGTCAATCACATTCATTCGGTATTCAATAATAGGTAAGTTATTCAAAAAACTTATTAACTACTAACCACTTATCATATTTCTACATGCTTTTTTTCTAAAAAATCACTAAGAATATTCTACACACTTATAATTATTTTTTCTCACTTAATATATATTCACAAATATAATATACTTAAGCATATATTCATATTACATGTTTCTAATAGTATCCTTTTTGTATGAACACATTCATCTTCTTTATATTCCCCTAATAATGTAAAAATATTTGGATATCAGTTACGACTGATAATGCATCCATTACAAAATGAGAGATGAAGAATCATCATACATACTTTTAAAAACTATTTACCTATTAACATAGACTTATTTGATAGTAACTGAAAAAATAAAATAAAAGACTACAGACATACAACTAATTACTAACCTAAAAATCTAAACTCAACTAATTATTAAAAGATAAATCTATATCACTATAAAAATCTTAAATAAAGATATTAAACTTAAATATTAATGATTGAAAAAATAATTTAAAAACTAAATTATAAAAAACCAAACGTAATCTAATAACTATAATATTCATCTATCTAAACTCAATATTAAAATCAAGTAACCCTCATATAAAAAAGAATAGACTTAAACTTTTTTTCTAACACAATACCAAAAACTTTAAAAATAAACATCAAGACTTGAACTGAATTAACACATAAAAATTAATAATTAAATATCCAAATATTAAAATATATGACAAATTCAATGACAACATTTATAAATTTTAAAGAAATAAAAAACATAAAACAATGTTAAAAACTCTTAAATCATAAAAAATGACTTTTATAAAAACTAAACAAAATATATATATATAAAATATGTCATTGTTTTGTTTGTTCTTGATTTTTAAACCATGGAT
Organism: Torreya grandis; assembly: GCA_037957365.1. Taxonomy (NCBI): domain Eukaryota; kingdom Viridiplantae; phylum Streptophyta; class Pinopsida; order Cupressales; family Taxaceae; genus Torreya; species Torreya grandis. Next base: position 27,638 of record JARHVA010010305.1, on the reverse strand, counting down.
TAAGTTTTTTCAATTGTAAAGTTTTTAAGTTTGTTTTATTAAAGTTGTTTTGATTTAAGTTTTTATTAAAATCCATGATTTTTTACTTTACTTAATGGTTTTATATTTATGTATTAGGTATTATTATTCTAGTTTCATAAAATAATTCATGAATATATATATATATATATGTGTGTGTGTATATATATATATAACATAATAAAAAGTTAAAAATATAAAAGAAAACTTAAACCAAAAAAAAAATCAAAAACCAAACTTACGAATTAATAAAATCATGAATTATTTTATGAAACTAGAATAATAATACCTAATACATAAATATAAAACCATTAAGTAAAAAATCATGGATTTTAATAAAAACTTAAATCAAAAAAACTTTAATAAAACAAACATAAAAACTTTACAATTGAAAAAACTTAATCCATGGTTAAAAAAATCAAGAACAAACAAAACAATGACATTATTAAGTGGTATGTTTTGTTTGGGAATTGAGCTGTGTTGAAGAAAATGATGAACAAACAATTAATAATGATCAGAAAGGCTAAGATAACTGTTTTGATACTACTTATAGATTTTGAACCTATTAGTAGTAAAGAGCCAAATAATCAAATCTACACAAGCAGCATTATGGTTAATCATGTTCATTCTATATTAATTTGATATTCAATAATAGGTAAGTTTTTCAAACAACTTACTAACTAATAACCACTTACCATATTTCTATGTGATTTGTTCTAACAAATCACTAACAATATTCTACACACTTACAATTATTTTTGCTCACTTAATATATATTGAGAAATATAATATACCTAAACATATATTCACACTACATCTTTCTAACAAAAGATGCCAAGAGTTAAGGGCTAGAATATTGATCAAATTGATCACATGTGAAAAATATGAGAATATCATTATGAATAAATCAAGAAGTTATGTACAATAGGCTATGTGTGGTGAACTAACCAAAGAAATTACTCCACCCATTTTGAAGTAATAAATGTACATAATATGGATCCTTATGAGTAACTAAGTGTTGTGTTAAACCACTAATTGAGGCGGAGATCTAATATGTAGATCATTATCAAATAAGTGAATGACTTTTTCATGAACAAGTAGAGGTATGTCTCTACTCATGTCCATCATTTGTTAAATATTTCATTATATCATTATTTAAAAAATCATTAATTTAATTGATTTCATCTTTGTCACTATGGTACCAATCTTCAAGGTTATCATAATCGTCCTCTTAATCTTGAAATTATGATATGGCATTCTAATCATCTTTTGTATTTGTATATGACAACCCAACTACACCATATATTAGAATTACCTTCTTGAAAATTTTCTTCTCTTAAGTATGTTCATCATTATAAGGATCTTGTATGTCATTTGTAACTGTAGTAGACCAAGGTATCATGGGTTGAATACTAAGAATGGAAGTATTTTATACTTGGACTTCTTGACTCAGATATGTAACCATAAATTTTGTAGTGTTGGCATTATCTTATTCCTATATGCATGAAGTAAATATAGTGTTTGAATTATTGGAAATCATGTTTGTACCACTAGGATTTTTAGGAACATGCTTCTATTGAAATTGCTTCATGAGAAACTATTTCATAAAGATGTTTTATTTCTTACCTCAAGTTTATTTTAGCAACTTCTCTTTTTGTGAATGCTCTATTAATAGCTTAGTCTTTTGGATTTGTTTCCTATCTTGATCTGACTATTCCATTTGTAATTTTTATTTTTATAGCCTTTATTTTTTATCTTGTTCCTTTTTTAATATTTTTTTCTTTAATTTTACCTTTTAAAGCCTTTCTTGTACTGATTTAACCCTTTTTTTTGCACTTGTTCTTTGGGAAATGCACTGATAGTGTGATTGGGTTTAATGATTGATTTATCTATTATAGGATGACCACTATCAATGATACTTTGTATTTCATTTTTAAAATCCAAAAAACTATATATATGATTCCCATGTATTATATGTTATGAACAAAAGTATTTTGATTCTCTTTGATGGATGTATAAGAGGTAGTGTGATCATCTTATTTTGGAGTATTTCTCTTAGAATATCAATTGACTTATTATTAGTATTTTGTATACTTCTTGAATTCATAGACACTAAATCTTAATTATATAGTTCCTCAATCTTATATACTTGTAAAATATTTCTCATGGTTGTACCTTTTAGTTTATAGACCTTTTTGTTGTTGAAAGGCTCATATTTGCTATATCTTATGCCTATTGCTTATCTCTTAGTCTGGCCTTATGTTATTATAATGACCAAGCCTTATATGTTTCTCAAAATTCTATAAACCTACTAATTATAATATTTTGTAAGTTTTGGACTTATACCTATTTTCTAGCTTCCCAAATATTTGCATCCCAGCCAAATTCCTATGTCAATGCTAGTGTCATGTGCCAAACTAAGTGTCTAGTGCCCTAAAGTCATCAAATTTACAAACAAAATGTATCATCATGTTCATCCTAAGTGATTTAATGTGAGTTATTTGTAAAGGGGATTCGTATATATATCAAGATCAACCCTCATTTATTACTCACCTAGAATAGACCTAGCAACTCATAAGGAAACTTGTCAAAGGAATTTAATCAATAATTCAAGTGAAAAAAAAATCAATATTATTTACTATTTCAATATCACTCATAATGACATCCCATATATAGGTTTGAAGTACTAAAAGAGCATTCAATGAGCCATATTTTCCAAGTTACAAGTTATGTCACTCAATATACTTGATTATCACACATTGCATCCTTATGCACACACATGCCAACATATAATGAAGAAATAAATAAGTTTTATGCCCTTTTTGTAGTATTAGATATGTATAAAATGTCTATTGATAGAGGTATCCTTAGGACAACTCGACACCATGTGCCCTCTAACCCATTTTTACCATGGTTAGTTTAAGGGTGAGAAAGCTAGGGTTTGATCATTTGAAAAAGAGTGACATCATGTGTATGATATATGAACATTATAGAGTAAAGGAGATAGTAAACTCAAAAGGATCTAAGTGGTTTCATCCATATCTAGTCATTATTTTGTACTGGACACTTGCATCCAACTTAGACACCAATGCCGATGTAACTATCTAGGTTTGATGTAAGGATCTAAGGCACATAATGCAAATTTATATAATCTAATGATTGATCCATATTCTAGATCCATTCCACTTCTATCTTATTTCATATCATATATGTATGCACACAAAAAAATAGATAACTACTCTTGTTTCTAATTCATTATAATATTAATCAATAGTTGTAATTTATATTTTTAGTATATCTCAGCATTTAAATTTAGAATGTTATTTATTCAAGTTTACAAATTAGTTTTCCTACTATAGATATATTTATCACCCTTTTTCTTATTCGTTTATATATTCTTAACCCTATAATATATTTACCCATCTGAATTTAGGGTTAAACATTTGGTAAACTCATCTCTTTATAAAAACTCTAGCTTATTATAGGGTATTCAACCTTCTCAGGTTTTTCAATGATGTATTTTTTCAGATCTATTGTGTGTGTGTGTGTGTGTGTGTGTGTATGTATATATATATATATATATATATATATATATATATATATATATATATATATATATATATATATATATATATATATATATATATATGTATGTATGTATGCATATATATATATATATATGTATGTATGTATGTATGTATGTATGCATATATATATATATATATGTATGTATGTATATATATATGTATGTATATATATATATGTATGTATATATATATGTATGTATGTGTGTGTGTATATGTGTGTGTGTGTGTATAAATATATGTATACACACATGCACGCACGTGCACACGCGTGTGCATGTGTGCACGCGCTGACCATAGATTAGTTGGTATTTTTGTTGAACACCTAGAGCTTCCTCATTGTTCACCTAACATTACTCAAAACAATGAAATAACCAATCCTATACATAATGAAGATGTGACTAATGAAACTAAACTCCAAACTGAATACGTTATCATAGAAGATGCTTCTTATCATGTAAATGATGAATCTAATGAAAATAATGAATGTGAAAAAATAAATAAATAACAAGTATAATCTCTTGCTATGTTTTCAACACCTTATATAGAAAAACATTGAAGATCTTGATGAGATCCTAAGAACCATATTATAAACTAAAAAACAAAAAAATCATAGATGCACAAGCAAGTTCATCTATTGATAATTTTATTAGAGCTATGGGCCATCCCCACATACTAATAACCCTTCCCTTGGGTACATCACATCTTCATACTTCTTATTTGAACATGGGCTATGTTTTTACACCTTTTTCCCCAAAATAAATCCTACTATTACTATATATTACATAGGAAACATAAATACTTCAACCTAATTACTGGCATCAATACTTGTATCCACTCAAACTATGGGTACACTTCCTTTGGTGACTTCCAAAGATTCAAACCCTAATGTCCAAGAGGTGAAATCTCTTCTCAAAAATATAAAACTTTTGAAAGTTAAAGTTACAAATATTGAAAAAAATTCTATGAAATCACCTTATGTTATTGATTCAAAAGAGGTGTCACATGACCCTCTTTCACCTAAGATATATTTTCACTCCTTACATATTTTTTTCTTCTAAGTTCACATTTTATGATGGCAAGGGTGATCCTAAGTAGCATATTTGATCTTTCTATGTGACATGCCTTGAGTATTCCTCCAATGATAAAATTTTGACTAAACTATTTCCAAATATGCTCAAGGACTATGCTATAAGGTGAATATATGACTTACCAATACAATTAGTAAAATCATTCAAACCTCTTGCAAATTAGCTTTTGGAACACTTCTCTATCAGTATTACCAATAAGGTTACCTATGCCCAAATTGAAAAAAATTAAAAATAAACCAATGAAACCTATAAATGAATATGTCTCAAGGTACAAGATAATGTTGGATAAAATTAACAATCTAATGGTAGATAAATATCTTCAAGACATATTCATGCAAAAATTTCTTACCCTATTATATGAGTCCATTTTTTAAAAAAGTTAAAATCTTATGATGACTTATGCCATATTTTTCATGATCATGAAATGAAACTTATCTCATTGAGTAGACATAATTATGTATCAAACACACTAACTACATCAAATTAAAATTTCACTATCAAACCAAGTTTTAAGGTAAAGCCTATAGAATCTAAAAAAGAAACAACTACCATGGTTAATGTAGTGTCACAAAAACCTAATCAGATTGTCTTAAACATGCACCAAGGAGATAATTTGCATGCTTAACTGAGTCTCCATCTTCATTACTTATAAATATTTTGGAGTGTCCCATAATATCTCCCCCTCATCTTATATAGGTTGATATGATTCTACCTCTACCTAAAGGATATGATTCTAATGCTTATTTTGGCTATCACCAAGGCCTTCAACATTCTATAAATTGATTTTTTATCTTGAATTATAAGATCTAATACCTTATTGATGACCAGAAGATTACATTTGATGATATTCTAAAGGAATTTTATTCACAACTTGGTGATCACCATAATCAAAATATATGTAACCCTTTACAGGACCATTCTAAGAAGTAACTTATTGTCCCCTGAATCTTTTACCCATTCACTTAATTTATGATTTAGTGGAAACAATCAAATCATCCCCAAGGTGTGGGACATTTGATACTTGGTATGAACCTTTGGATAAGTCCATATCCTACCTAAACTAAGATGAACCTGATATAAGATTAGGTATAGGCCTAAAACTGCACTAAAAAACCTATTTACAGTTAAGGCTAAAATATTATCATGGAGTGGGAGAAGGATGAACTAAAATTATAAAGAGATGATGCACCAATAATCTAGATATCTCCTCCAATTACTTTAATATCATAATAAATCATCAAAATTGATGCTAAACTACACAACTTTCAACTTTTATAACCTTTGCATCGATATTTCATATGAAGGTAGGAGTCTACATAACATATAACCTAAAAATAAGGGTGTAAGATGATATGACACAAATAAAAGGGAATAAAACATCCACAAATGAATATCAACACTTCAAATTACATAATACTTAGTAAAATTTCAATGTAAAGGAGGTAAACATCAATTCTTTATTAGATTCAAGGCATAATCTAACCTTAAAAATCTTAAAAATAATAGAGTTTTGTCATACGCAAGAGGAGTGATCATGAACAAGTCATTTCTAATCCTATATAAATATATATATATATATGAGAGAGAAGAAAAGATAACTAAAATACTTCATAAATTTTGTTTTACTCCATTAATCCAACCTATGCAAGGTAAGATATGAGGGTAAATGGGGTCATTAACTCCTCTCCAATGTATTAGGCCTCCCCATAAATATCTCCAAAGAAGGTTGACATAGTGGTGCAAGAGGAAACCTTACCCTTTTCTATTTGTATACTTAAGAAGGCTTGTGGATGATGGATGTGATCTTTCAATGTTGCTACATTCTTGAAAACTCATTTATTAATAGCCTTAACTTGTTATCTCTACTTTCCATGCATGCATGCTAGATGGAATCTATCCCAAGTTTGAATTGCCTTATTAATTTTCATGCTTGGAGAATGTTTGACTTGGAGGAAGGTCACCTCTACCAATTTATATCCTTGAGTTGACTTTCCGTGACCACCACTCCGTGGATGGAATTACATTTTTTTAGGGGATATTTTCAAATGCTTTAATACCTCCATCATGCTCTTAATGGCCATTTACACCATTCATAGTCCTGAAGGGATTATCAAGAGACTTGTCCAACATGCCTCTCATACTATAAAGATGATGGAATTGAGGCCTTCACCCTTTGGTCATATGAAAACACTAAAACTTAGGTCCAAACCTATTAGTGAGCTTATAACTTGTTCATAACCTCTGTCTTGACCATTGGAACCTTTGAACCTAGTGTGAAATCTTGTGTTTGTACCATAGGCATCTAGGTGATTTTTTATAATCTCAAGATGCTTCCTTTTAGCATTAAACATCAATAACAAGGACCTTGGAAATATCATGAAAGCTTTTACATACTAGATCATGCTTTAGAAGACCTAAAAATTTCTTTATTTATTAAAATAGTCATAGAAACAATGATTTAGGTTAGTTTATTGAGGTCAAAGAACTCTATTTTGGTCTTGACAACTCTCCATTCTCATTTGAAGTGGTAGCATGTTTTAAGGACTATCAAGGTCATGAATCTTTTTTTCCCCACCATTCTTAGCTTGATCATGCTTAGGGATCATGATTCTTCAACATACAAACTTATAATCTCATCAAGCTCTGATTACCTTGCTCCTTAACTTGCAATCCTTTTGGAAACCTAAATCCCTAGCTCCATATTTTCATAAAACATATTTTTTTGTCTCATGGCCATGGAACTAGTATGAAAGTCTTAGAAGGCCTAAAAACTTGATAAACCCCTCCTATACTAGGTTACAGGCTTATAACCTATCAATTTTGATTCAAAAATTTATCATTCATATCACATACTTGCTACCTAAATGAAGACCTCTATAACTTGTTTCAGACCTACAGATGTGAATAGTGGCCCATGGGAACCTTGATCTTGGTTAGAAACTTATATGTGGATCTTGAAACTTGAGATCCATTACCCTATCATTGGTATTACTATGAAGAAACTTTAGAGACCTTGTATAACATGAGTAACCTAATATAAATATTATCCATTCATCTTCAAACCTACAAGCTTTCATTATTCCACCTTAGCAAACCTATATGTGGTCTTGGAAGGTGTTTGGAAGTATGATTGAAGCTTGTTTCAAGACCTAAATCCCTATGGAACCTTGTGGGAAGGTTTGATAACCCATGGTATCATGATAGAACCCTAAACCATACACTGTCATGCCTTCAGGCATCTTTATCATGCTTATAACTCATCATTTTTATTGATAGGCCTATAGGTTATTTTTAGGCTTTAACATTTTGTTCTCCACAAATTTTCTTAATGTGATCTTCCAAAACATGCCAAAAAGTCTTAAAACTCATTTAAATCTTTCATATGGGCTTGTAAACTATAGCTACCTTTGAGTTATGCTTGGAGTGGTGAAATCCATGATATTCTATCAATAAAACCATGACATCCTATCTAAAAAAAATTCAAACCTATTGGGGGTAGGTTTTGAAGGTTAGACCAACTTAAATCATGTAAATATCTTCCTATGAGTTATAAAACCTTTACCTTATCTTGGGTATACTCATAATCTTGTTACAAACCTATGTGTAGGTCTTAGAAACCATAAGCGTGCTATCACTTCATGAAATCTATATTAAAAGTATGTAGACCTGCACTTTTCATTTCTCAGCCTAGTTGCATCTAATGGGTTCTTAAAAACTATGATACTCTCATTGGAAAACATGTGGTTGTTATTGAAGACTCATAATAACCTTCTAATATATTTTCTCACTTTACAAAATCATTAAGACACCCCATAGACTTATAAAAAGACTTATAGACCTAGTTATTGTTTCATATCATAGCCTAAAGGTATTTTTTACTCTTGTTTATGGTTTGAAGATGTGTTCCAAACTCTTATTTTCTTCATCATAGTCCTCAGACCAGTGTGAAGGCTTTTAGGTACTTGGATATTGAAACAAAGGCCTACAAGTCATAATATTTATCTAAAACCTTGAAAACCTATTGTAGGATGGTAGGATTTTGATTCACTCTTGAAGATGCTTGAAACCATGTTTGAAAATTCTCATGTAGTACTAGAATCATATATACCATGGCACTTTGAAGGTATGGTACCTTGAGAGGTTTGAAACTCGGTCAAATGTTTGTAGATATGCTTTTTGAGTTTAATAATCTATATCCTCTTTCTCAACTTCATGAAAGTATTATTCGATGGACTTGTAATCTTATATTTTTCTTGAAAACACTAAAATAAATTCTTGTAACCTTCTCTTGAAAACATTTCTATAACATAAACCCTATCAAACCTTTCATGTTTTACTTACAATAGTCATAATATTATTTTTGGAAGACTATCCTAGGATCTTGTAAGGGTTTTGACAGATTATGATAAGTCTATCACACTATTATGACATCATGGGCCTCTCACACATTGATATGGAGCTATATATGGTAAATAAGATCTTACATGCTTGTAAACTTTCACACTTCATTAACAAACCCATGAATGAGCTCTTACAACTCAATAGCTTTGAAAATTGCCTTGCATATTTCAATTCTTCTTAGAAGTGTTATTTTATATCTTAAAAATTTAGCACCACCCTCTTAAATATCTTATCCATGGTTTATAATCTCATTTAGATGATTCTCAAGCTTGAAAATTATCCAAAAGTGAAAGCATTAGCTTGGATTTTTACAAGCGTTTTAGCTTGTTTGTCATCTTCTTCTTAAAATGACATGATTATTACCTCTTTCATTGATTTCATAATCATTATAATAAGCCTTATAACCCTCTTAACACCCTCCAAGCCTTGATTTGACCCATGCACTATCAAAATGAATCTAGGATGTGATTATTCTTGTCTAACACCCTAAAAAATTATTCTTTGGATATGTTCTTACTTCTTTAACTTGATCTTACCCATTTGAGGATCATCACTTTACCATGGATGATATTTTTTTCCCTTTCCAAACCTTATTATTCTTAATATCTTTTAAAATCCTCTACAAATGCATTAAAAACCTAAAACATCCATAAAAAAACATAAAGATCTCTTTGTCCTTGGTTAATGGCTTGCATAAAGGGGATTTAGATCATGAAGGCAATATACAATGTCAATATAACCATGAAAATATTTTGAAACTAGTTTGTAGGCTTGTGGACTTGATATTTATATCTTAAAACCTTGAAAACAATGGAAATACTTATCAAAACCTATAATTTGGTCTTTTGGTCTTGCAAAACAATAATTCCTCATTAGAAACTTGAAGAATATTCATAATATGCATTAGATCATAAATTAAACCTTATTATCCCTACATTTTACTCTTGAAAGTCCTATAGACTTCTAGAATACCTACAATCACATTATGCAGCTTGTTTTCAAATGATATAGACTAGTTATTTTCCTTAAAACATATTGTTCTTCTCATGGATGAGCTTATTCTGCATTGGAGGACCTGAAACCTAGTTATAAGACTACAAATTTTCATGTTTTGAATCTCAAAGCCTTGATTCTATGATGGAAACCTTGTATTTATTGATTTGGTCTTGATAATTTTTCTATTAGGCCTATAAACTCCTTGAAATGATGAATTTTTCACCATTACAACCTTTAGGAAGCCTACAAATGTGATTGTAATGTATTGAAATAATGAAGATTGCCTTGAATAAGGGCTTAAAGATTGCTAACAACTTGGTCATAGATTTAATGCACTCCTCCCATATTGGAATGTTGAAAATAGTCCTCAAGGATAAAGAAATAAGAGGGAAACACTTAGTCAAATTCACTTGTATACTATATGTATGGATTTGAAGGGTTTATGAAGGACTTCAAATCTCAAAGTGACTTTATGCAACCTTATAGAATGTTTCACTCTTATAAAATGACTTTAATGAGTAACTTAAGACATTTTAACCCTTTCATGAACTCCTAAGTGCCTTTTAAGGGCTTTTACTCTATTTCACATTGAAAATTCATTGAATATACCTTTACAAGGATAACATGGGACTAATTAATAAATTTATAACTCTTTTGATGTATTTTATCCTTGAAAATCATTTCATAATTCCAATTATCAAATAGGTTTTCACTAGGCCAATGTGACACTATAACTTAAGAATGCTTGTTGGGCCTTTTAATGAGATCTTGCATTGAGAGGTAGTTTTAATTCCCTTTGACATGAAAATGGGACCTAACAAGGTTAACAAGACCTCAAAAAAGACCCTTGATACACATTTACATTCAAAACCACCCAAATAGGCCTATTACTTGACTAATGTCAACTCGTGACCTCAATAAATGATTGTTAAACCTCATCCAATAAAGTAAAATTCTCAAGGAACCTTAATGACCTCAACATATATGTTCTTGGGACATCATAATCATCATGAACATACTGTTAGGACCATATTCAACTGATCTTAGCAAGATAAATGACCTGCCCCATGCATATCATGTGTTAAGAGATCAAGGTGACTAGAATAGTCAACATTTTGGCAAATTTTATGGGCTACTTGCATGCTAAGTAGGGATACAATAGCTTAAACATATATTACACATAGGAGTCACATAAGATTCACTAAAACTCATTCTGAAATTGAAACCATAGCTGAAACATGTTGGACCAACTTTGAATGAACTAAAAAAATGCCTCTAACACATAAAACAAAGAAATAAAAAGCAACAACACTTAGATGAATAATAAACCACTACACTACTTAGAAAAAACTATGTAAACATCACTTTGAGAGTTTAAAAAAACTAACCTACTATGTTAAAAATCTGAAAATGACCTCAAGAATAATGTGTAAGATGGATCCCATTAATTGGGATAGGTAACTCCTGTCCATCAAGCTTTGAGAGTTGGAAAGAATTGGTTTTTTATAGTTGATTATGATGTTTGGGCCACTCCATATGACATCAAACTTTGTATTTTTCCCATATATTTATATATCCTCATGCCATTTCAACACTACATATCCTTATTTGAAACACCTATTAACAACCTTCTTATCAAATGTCCTCTTCATTTGAGCTTGATGAAATTCCATTCTATGCATTGCATGGTTCTTATTCTCCTCCAAATCCATCATCTTTGCTAATCCCACTACCATGGCATACATTTTAATTAATTATATCTATTGAGTGATATTAAAATCTATTAATTTAAGTGAAAAATGAAGCCTTGATTCCCTCCCATAGACTAGCATGAAAGGGGAGTTACCAACAACCCTATCATCCCACAATGTTATTTTTAACATGGTGTGATAAGTTATTTGGTTCTCCTCCATATTTATCTTGATAATTATGATTAAGTTCTTGTTTTTAGATTCTACTAAGCCCTTACCTTAGGGTAAATAGTTGGAAGTTCTTAGATAGATGCTATACTTAACTGCACATTCACTGATTTTAGTTCCAACAAAAGTTAGAGAATTATAAGATATGATAGTAGCTAGAGTACCAAATCTATTAATAATTAATTCATATAAGTCTAATATGGAGGTATCATTTGCATCTATAAGTTCCATTTCTTCCATCCACCTTGTGAATTAATTTGTGGCAGTTAAGACCCACTTATGACTAGTAATTGAAGGTGGGTTAGTCATCCCAATGAAGTCCAAATCCCATTGCATGAAAGGCTACTCTACTTGGATGGGATGAAGTGGGAGGGATGATATAGTTTTATTTCCTATGAATAAGGCACATTTATTGCATTTTTAACCCATGTATGTGCATCTCTAAATAAATTTGGCCAATAGTAACCATCCCTCATGATCTTAACAACACTAGTCTTGGGAGAGAAATGGCCTCCTAATGGGCCATCATAAAACTCTTCTAGATCCTTAGATATTTGGTTAGATTTTAAGCATCTCAAGAGTACTCTATTTATATCCTTTCAAAATGATACACCATCAATAATGACATATGGAATTGATTTCAGTCTAAAATACCTTATTTGAGATTTGTTGAGACCATGTAGATACTCATCAGTTTGAAATAATGTGACTATGTCTCTAGTTCAACTATTATGAACCTCATGATCATCTTGTTGATCGTATTGTAGCACAAAAACTACCCTATTATCAAATTCTAGGTATATTACCAGTTGTTCACATAGTCATTTTCCTTTCACAATCTTGGTGAATTTGATGTCAATGTCATACTCCATGACCTTAGTTATCTAACCATCTCTCTTTTCACATATATCCTTCTTCAAAAATAACCCTTTCACACTTGAGTGTGAAACCATCAACTATATTTTTTATTAGAAAACATGTGTCTAAATTTTTGGAGGGATCTAATGATAGTAAGGACTTGTTTTTCCACGAGACCATAAATCAAATCATAATATTTAAGTGCTTGACATAAAAATTCAATGGGTTTCTCCATTAAATCACTATTTTCCTACACTAGTATGGTTGATATACTCTTATTACCTCCAAAATCATAAAGAATAAAATCCTATCATAGCATGGGTTCATGAGTGTAGGGGCTTGATAAATTTCTCTTTTAATGGATTCAAATTTGTCCTTACCTTATCTTGACCTATTGAAAGTATAATTCTTCATGATCATAGAGTTGAGAGGTTTAATCAAAGTAGCAAAGCTGGGAATGAATTTTCTAACAAATTTTATCTTACCTAAGAAGATTTGGAGACCCTTCTTATGGACTCATAGTGAAAGATCCAAGATTTATTCCACCCTTTTTAGATCAATTACAAGGCATTCCTTCGAAACCACATACCCCAATAACTTTACTTTATGGACAAAAAAAACACATTTTTTTGGGTTTAAAGACACTCTAAACTCTATACACCTATCAAATACTTTCCTCAAGTGATCCAAGAGATTAGTTTCATGCTTAAATAAAATAGTTATATCATCTAAATACATCAAAATAATATCATTTATGAGGGGCATCTAAATTACATATCCATGGAACTTTGGAATGTTTCACAAGTATTGGTTAACCCAAAAGGCATCTTATTGTAAGCAAAGGTCCCCTATTTGGTGGTAAAAGTTATCTTGATTTCATCACAATTTTTCACAAGTATTTAGTTATATCCTGAATAGCCATCAAGAAGTGAAAACATTTCACCCCTTGATACTATTTGAAGTATATAATTCATAGGTGGAAGGGGGTAATGATATTTAATGGATGATTTATTCAAGTCCCTAAAATCCACGCATAGCCTAATATCTCCATTTTTATTTCTAACTAGGACTAGGTTTGCTACCCATGATGAATGCTTAATTGGGAATATGATATTGGCTTCTATGAATTTATTTCTCTTTTCTCATCAAAGGTTCAATATTTGGGTTTATTGGTCTCTATTTTTTCCTAACTAATTTTTCATTGTGGTTTATCTCAATGGTGTGATGAGTCAATTTCGGATCAAAGCCTCTAAGATCTTGGTAACTCCAAGAAAATATGTCATCATACCTTATATAAAGACCATTTAGGGTAAGTTTTAGTAGGCCATAGTGTATTTAAAGTTAACATATTATGTTTACGTGTGAAGGTGAATGGACATGTGAGACATAATTTATCATAGAAGGTATGTTGATGTATGACTATATAAAAAACTCACAGATGGATCGTAATTAGGCTGATATGCTTTGTAAATTTAGTCATCAAATGATTATATATTACATATAATAGAGAATAATCTCATATTGAATTTTGATGGAGCGGTGAATTATATTTGTATGCATGAAATTTATTTTAAATAGTAGGTGAGTTGACCTAGAAAACTTACACCCAGATAATTTAGTCAAATCTACATTGTTCACCACCTAATAAAATAGCTGAATGAAAATTTATAAAACCAAAATATTCATGAATTAACAAAGAATATCCACTAAAATTTACCCTAAAACCAATAAAATATTCTTTTTCAAATTATATGCATACCTTACCATCCTTAAAAAATATTACCATTAGAGATGGAAACTGGTACTTAGCTCTTATCTTTGATTTTCATATTCCTTTTCTCACCTTTGAGTTAATCATCTAAATTGAACGTGTTTTTTAAAGTGACCAACCTCTTAGGCAACTTGGTAAATTTATGGTGAATAATTTGATCCCCATATTGCTCCTGAAGCCTATGTTGGTTTTTTTCTAATAATTCTACCTCCTCTTGCATAAATTTGATGATTTGTTCATCATTTTAAAACACTTTCAAACTAATGTTGTTGTTAGGAACTAAAAGTCTAACCACCAACATGATAAGTTATTCTAAATCCTTCATAACATCATGGGTAAGGTTGTATTGAAATCCCATAGTACCAAGCCTATTAACATAATTATTTTATGTTATATGTATATCTTAAACATTGAAGGCATTAAATCCTTCAATGAGATCCCACACCCTATGTTTTCAAGACTTAAACAAGCTATTCTTGACTAAATTTTGGCCTCTAACTTACTTTAATACTAACCAAACTCTTGAATCACCTTTATTCATCTTTTTATGCCAACTAGAGGCCTTAGATCAATTTCTCATACTCATATATTGTTTTAGTATAGCTAAACTGAAGCCTATATAAAAATAAGAATTCTCCTTTTGAGGGGAGATCAATAAAATACCTACACCAACACCATTTATTCTCTTTGAACCATAAAAAAACATATGCCACATACCTCTAAGATCCCCTTGTGACCTCACAAGATTTTTTAGAATTGTGTCTTCCTTAAGGATGAAATAGGTACCCAATCATTTATCCTAAACATGATCATATGGATCAAAACCATAGTGTTCATTTACCCACTCATCAAGTAAGATATAAGGAACCTCCTCCAAATTTTTGGTAGTCTTATGAAGTACAAAATTCTCATCTTGATCATACATGGTGTAATTCATGGGGATTGGACTAGGAGAATATGGTTCAATTTGGTATCTATAAATGGGCTCAACTTTGATAGTTACTTTGGTATCATACCTAGTCAACAAACTTATGTGACCAATTTGAGGATAGATACCCACCCATATTTTTAGTTGAATCCATATAAAGACATATAAAAAAATAGGGAGGGTGGTATATTATTGAAACATCTTTAGAAATGGAGAGACTTGGGCAAGCATGTAAGGTGAGATTCAAATTATTAATGATGCCAATGGTTTGACAGTTGTACCATCTAACTGGATAACTCCTTTTGTGACTAGAGTGTACTCTAAACCTTGTAGGTCAATAATAGTTTTAGGAATAATAGATCCAATTTCACTAGAATTAATCATATAATTATGTTCAAGGTTATTACCAATAATCAAGAAGATGTAGAATGAAGATGGTTTGTTGATCTTACCAATATCTACTTCTTTATGTTGACACAAGTTAGTATGATTAGCTATTTTACTTAAAGGCCTATTTCAAGAAGTTTATTTGAGTAACAATGGAGAGAGTCTCTCATATAGTTCTATTTAAATTTGTCTTATTTATTTTCTCAACTATGTTGAAGGGAATTTGTCCTCATTTTGAATACAACTTTAGAACATCTTCTTAGAACTGGTTGGAGGATGAGTTTCCTTTTTAAAATCCTAATTTTTATTTATTTATGTGTTCCAATAGTTGCATTCTCCTTGGTATATTAATGAGAGACTTGGTAAGTAGGATCTTGATCAATTGAGGAAGATGGCTCTCCTTCCATTTCCCTCTTCTTGAACTTTGTATTGTAGGACCACTGGAGTGTTTACTTTGCTTGGTGATTTATTTTGATTTATGGAACAAAATTCAATCTCTTTTTAATTCAAAAGAGAATAATCACCTTGAATTTTTATTTTGTAAAGCACTTCTTCTCCTTGTGAAGTTGGTTAACTTGATTTCCCGTGAGAAAGTGACACACTTTAGACCATCAAATCCTAGTTGATCACTCCATTTAAACATGTGGTTTGATTTTGAGGTTGATTACATGGATAACACCACTCATAATCTTGAAAAAGGTTATTTTATATAGGTAAAATTGATTTTGAAGTGTTTGTAGCATTATAATTTTGACTATTGAAGGGCTTAGCATGTGTAATTTGGTCTTGAGCTTAGGCATTGCCTTGATAAGGTTACCTAGTAGGCTAGTATGGTTGATTGAAATGCTAGTATGGTCTGATATGATGAAATTGTTAATATATTTTCAAGGATACTAATTAATTTATAAAGCTATATAAAAATTTATTAACTTCATGTAGCTCATTAAGAAGGATATCATATGTAATTGGTTGGTTGGATGCTACATTAATGGGTTCCAAAGTAGTTTGGATGGGTGGATGTTAAATACATAAGGGCATTAGAGGTCTAGGGAAAATATTTATCTCTTTAATTAGGCTATGTTCAATCCTTATAACAATGTCATATGTAGTTGGTATCACAATACCTCCCATGGACTATATCATGATAACAATGTCACTATCTAAGGACCTCAAGTAGTAAAAGAATGTAGTATTCAAAGTAAACTTCACCAAGGGTGGGATTATATCCCATGTTACTTTGGACCTAAATTTGAAGTCTAACATATATTCATGAGTATACCTCTTGATGGTAGTGAGATACTCCATGAGAGAAATATGAACCCTTTTATCTTCAAATTATTGGTAAAGTATCTCTCCCAACTCATCATATCTATGAATTGTACCAGGTTTCATCCCTTTATAGCATTGTATAGCCTTTCCTTTCAAGGATGTAGTAATAAGTCTCATAGCCACATCACTTTGAGTGACATTATGGACTAAACATATATTGGCAGTGTCTTGTATGTGATATATTGGAGTGGAAGCATTCTCACTAGTAAAGGAAAGCATGATCTTAAGAGATGTAACTAGGATATCATCATGTTTTTGAATGGCCAAGGGGAAACCTCCATTAAAACATATAAATAACTGATTTATTTAAGATGTGATATGATGAATATGATTTAGCCTCAATTTTGGTCTAGGAAATCTACAAAAAAAAAGGTGTTGATTGAGCCCTTGGAGAAGTTTATTTAGAACCTCTATCCCTTATTTGAAGAGACCTTAGAAATTTTGTTATTATTATTATAGGATATAATGATAATTAAACAAATTAAAAACTAGTACCTCTTGTACAAGCTTTTGTTCCCTTTGGCATGAAAGTGTTGGATTGATCTGAGACAATAAATTGGTGGAGTTGCTAGAAGCCTCTGAAGTGTATTCAATTATGTATATTTCTAAGGATCAAAACCAAGTTATTATCTAAATTATTCAATCCTATGGACCTTATTCCCACTAGGCATGCCAAAAATTGTTGTCACATGATCTCCAAAGAATGATGGAATAGTGGTGCAATAGGAGACCTTCACATTGCTATTTTTGTCCTTAGGTAGGCTTGTGGATGATGGATGTGTTATTTCAATGTTGATACATTATTTTAAACTCATGTATTAATAACCTTAAATTTATTATCTTTTTATATACACAATATTTTTAAACTTTACCAATTATTAATGCTTTCTATCTTATATGTACCTGTTGAGTCTCAATGTCTTTGAGTGTGCACCTTAAGGGGTACATTGTGAAAGGGGTGGGTAGGCCTTTGGTGATTCAAAATATTTTTGTTCGCTATACCTCCACCTAAAAATAATACAAATTTAATATCCCTTTTATGGATAATTAGAATAGTTTTTTAATTTTATAGAAAAAAACTTACAAAAGACACAAACCCTACAATTGAAATATGCAAAATTATAACACCCAACTATAATATTTATTTACTAAACTAATTACACTATTATCACTAAATAATACATATGAATATATTATATAATTCCCAACAACTTCTTACAATAATTTGATACACATAATAAACTCCGTTGAAGCTCCAATGTGATTTCTAAGCAAAACCACCAAAAACCATCTAGGGAGGATCTTTCACCACTAAAACTATCAAATCTTGTGAGAGTTTTCATCCTCAAATTTCTCTACACTCTAAGGTTTTTCATCCAAGGAGATGAAGTTGAACCAAAGGCCCAAGCTCTAAAAATGGGGGGTTTATAATATGTAAAGATTGATTATTACAAAGGGTAGAGCATCCTTATATAGAAAATGTATAAGGAGAGAGGGAAGAGAAGGAAAATTTATGAAGAATCAAGAAATTTTCCCCATTATATTGGTACCACTATTGATCAATAGGAGAGATTTTTTCACTTTTGTAAAGGTCCATAAACTAGAGAATCTACTTTAAACAAGATCCACTACCTTCATCTGACCTTCTTGTCTTTGTCTTCCACCTATCTAATAAAGTTTGAAACACCTTTAGACTCAAGACAAAACACATGAATCATGGTTCCTCCATATAATTTTAATGCATACCTACTCATGTGAATCTAATCACATGAATATACCCTTTGTCCTTATGCACACAAGATTCAATAGATTTCCAAACACCTTTTGACTTTAATAACACTTCTTCACATGCACCCATATTAGAATTTCACCCCACTTTATCTCACATCAACTTTAGTAAACTTTAGCACATGTGATATCCATCTCAAGCCACTATACCTCACCCACAATCCACTTCACCTATTTCATCATCACATAAATCACCTGCAACATCACCATGAATAGTGATAATGAATAGTAACATGTGAATAGTGTATGTGAATAGTGATATCACTCCTAACAATTAAGTATTGAGATCCTAAATATCCCCTAAACACCATAAAAAACCAAGATACTTTGGTCAAAATTAGAATTGGATAAAATCTTACAAATCAATATTATTAAAAAATAGGGAAATTACAGTCCTCCTACCCTAGAATTGTTTTCCCTCAAGTAATTGCCCTCTTAACCAATAGATCAACATTAAATAAATAATGTATCTCCATGATCCCAAATCAACTAGGGAGGTTTGTATTATCTTCTTTTTTATTCACTTTATTGTAACATACCTACAAATAACACCTCAGTATCTATCTTGGATAGAAGTATAAAAATTATCTACATGATTTTATTAACCTCTCCATCAAAATTATTTATCCTTCTACATTTTTGTTGTACCAATCTAATAAAATATGGAAAATTGGTGCTAAATTTCTCTCCTAACAGTTTTAAAACTTCTAATTTTTCACCCAAATCATAATTAACATCAACTAAATGAACTTTCAAAGAACTAGAAGTGTTGAAGCTATCATAAGTCAAGCTAGCATCTAATCTAAGAAGTAGATTGTCCCAAGAGAATAAAACAAGTTATGAATGATGATTTAGCATATTAAATCACCTATTTGTAACTTCCCACTATTATGAATGATGAATTATTCATTTTTTAGCATATTCCATGTTGAAACTTCATTTTATACTCATGTCTAAGCTCCACATCAAGATTCAATATCTTAATGTTGTCATCACTTATGTCACCAAAATTAGGAAGTGATTTAGTATCCAAATAAAAGAGTGGATTATTAAAAGATAACTTATCATCCATCTCAAAAAGAGGATTATCAACAAACTAAAAAATACCTCTACATTCTTTCTCAAACCCATATAGGTTATCCAAATTTTCACATGCAATTTTTGAATTCTCTAGTAAGACCTCTAAATCAAATTCTTCTTGAATAATATCAACACCATCAATTACTTGCTTGATATATATATATATATATATATATATATATATATATATATATATATATATATATATATATATTCATTCTCTTGACTCTTGAATTGCTCTACAACAAGATAAATTTTAACTTTTAGTAATGCTCCTTTGACATTTTCTAAAGAAAGCTTCATTGATTTAAGATCAAAGGTTAGCACATAAACCTTATTCACCTAGATAACACTATGTTTTATCATAAAATAATCATTTTCTTTCCATTCATTACAAAGTCTCTCACACAATCTATTCTCTTCCTTTCTTTGTAAATTCTGATTCTAAAATCCTCCACCTCTACAAGGTTTATGCCTTTGCCTAAATTCTAAATAGTCAAGGAATGACATTTCAGCGTATAAATACACCCCTAATGTTGTCCAATCTCTCATTACTTAAGCATGCATTTATTGATCAGTGGGTTCATTATTCCCTTTTGGAGTGTTATTCCTCAAAATGAATTTAGGTATGGAAGATCTAGAGTTGACCAAACCATCAAAAGTCCATGTATGAGTATATTTATTATCGACTATATTGGATAATTCTAACCTATTATTACCATTATTTCACATCATTTATACAAACATCTAAGTAATTTTTTTATGATTGAGCCATCAGTTGCATCATTTGATGTTTTTCCCTAGGAAAATCATTTGTCATATTTTCTAGACTAGATGGCTTTATTCTTCTTTCATCCATTTAAAAAACAATATCCCTCTTCTACCCAATAGGTTGGCAAGATAATCTAAGATTTTATACCAATTTAGTATCCCATTTAGGATAATTAGAATAAAAATTAAATTTTCTACAAAAAACTTACAAAAGACACAAACCATACAATTGAAATATGCAAAATGATAACACCAACTATAATATTTATTCATTGAATTGATTACACTGTTATCACTAAAGAATACATATAAATAGAGTTGATAATTCAAAACAACTTCTTACAACAACTTGATACACACAAAAAACTCAATTAAAGTTCCAATGTGATTTTTGAGTGAAACCATCATAAATCAACTAGGGAGGATCTTTCACCACTAAAACCAACAAATATTATGAGGGTTTTCATCCTCAAATATCTCTACACTCCAGGGTTTTTCATCTTAGGAGAGAAAGTTTAAAAAAAATCCCATGCTCTTAAAATGGGGGTTTATAATATGAAAATATTTATTATTAAAAAGGGGATATCATCTTTATATATAAAATACATACGAAGAAAGGCAGGAGAAGGAAACTTCATGAAGAAGCAAGAAATGTTCCCCCTTCCAGTGGGACCATTATAAATCAATAGGAGAGAGTTTGAATGTCTTTCATAGTTGTGTACCTTAAATTTTAATGGTTTTCAATCCAAATAGGGATTTTTTATGGGTATAAAATTTATTTATCTTCATGAGAGGCAATACCTTGCTACTTTTTGACTAAATTCCATCATTTCTACCTCTAGGAATTCCTCAATTATAATTTATTACTAAGATATAAGAATAAGTGATACATGTGGTTAAAATGTTTTTTATGGAAAAATATTAACATTTGAACTACAGTCCATAGTCATAAGGACAATAAAAATATCAAATTTTAATGCACCATTCCCCCACAATTTCTTCTTTAGTTCTAAAATTAAGAAGCAATTATCTAGTGATGAAATCACCCAACAAGGTCAAGGGCTATCAACCCTTGAATATTTTACTTTGTATGTAGCCATATTATTATTCATCATAGAAAAATTTGTATTGATATTTTATCATCCATAAAATACCCTAAAAATGCTCAATTTTTATATGATTTGATGATTTCCACTATCCAAAACACTTTTCAGATCTTCATCTATGGATGTAATTACTGTACATTTCATTTTGTCATGAACAAATATAATATGAATTGTTACACATTTCTCTTCTTTGATACATGTATAATTAGTTGTTTTACATTGGATTTATTTACCAATAATTGCAATGGAAATTGTTGCATGTTTCTTTTATTAATCAATAGGTGTAGGAATGGCTACTCTAAATTTCACTTCCTTATGAATATGTACAGATGTTTTTATAATAAAATTTATACAATTTGTCATTCCTCATCAATAGGTACAAGATCTGTTATAGGATTATTTTTTGTTGATAATATTTCTTAATTACTGGGTGTAGGCATTTATTCAAGATAAATTATTGTAGGTTGGTTCGTTAGCTAACTGCCCGTAATAAGCGCAGTCCAAACCACACAGGCGACCGACGTCGATCCCTGTCTGCCTGGGGGTCACCGACACCGGCCGATCCATGACTGACGTCGATTGCTTCCTGTCACCTACCTGCCGACGTCGGTTGGCTAGACCAACACCAAAGACTTCTGACACTCAGCAACTCATCCTGCAACCTCCTCCATGTCTGCATCAGTGAAGCTTTTAGCTCCACAACCTAACAATCTCCCACTTGGAGATAAACAGCTGCACTGTACCTGTACCTGTACTCCATCTAATCTATTTCTTGGTTTGTATCCCTCTTCAAGATCAATCCTGAAGAGAACCCACCACACACACTGTGATGTACCTCCTGTCATCCGAGTACCCTGCCACATCCGAACCTACAAACACATGTAGTGAAGTCCTGACCCTGCATAGCATGAATCCCTACTGCCAGTCCCTCTCAAATACCTAAGAACCCACTTCCCTGAATTGGCTCTTAACTCTCTGACAGCTCCCACTGCATGGGAAAACTCAGGTCTATACCAGACCTCATGTGATTTCGGACACTGTACCTGTCCAGCCCTTAGTGTGCTACGACTCTGCATCCTGAACCTCGCCAACACCTGATTCACATCAGCTCCCACTGGAGACAAAATATACCTGTGATCTCCATGCCTCCCATGTCAAAGAATTTTGCTGCTCCAAACTCCTCATGACATGACACTGAACTAATCTTACCCTTAGCTCAGCAAAACCCTGTATGTACAATCTTGCTAGCAGAACATACCATCCACATACAGCAACAGAATGATGTCATGACTCATCATCCACCTGGTAAGGCAAACCACAGTAGTTACCCTGACATTGACTGAAGCCATGCTTTGTCCTCCACCTGTCAAAACCTGTACCACTGTCCTGCAGCTCCTCAAGACCATATACCTGATCTTCTGTCTCACATATCCGTTCTCTCTATTCTTCTACTAAGGTATCCACTTGTCTATGTGCTTTCATCTAGCTGGCAACCCTACCAAAAAACACCTATTTGGTTCACCTCTAAGGAATCACATCCTCATCCATGCCAAGCTCACACCTATTTCCTGGATCCTTCCTGCTCTACAATCAGCAACATGTATAAAGAAGAGGAACAACGAATTTGAGGGCCCTACTTACGTCTTCAGTCCTCCGTATGGGTGTTTGAGACTCCTTGATAGCTCGTTGTCCACCCAAAATCCATTACAGTGACCGACCTCAGTCACTACACAGTCTGCATCCGACCGACGTCGGTTCCCATGCGTCTGTCCCTGACTACCAACCTGCCGATGTCGGTGTCTCCTGTTGCCAACGTTAGTTCTCTGACCGACGTCGGTCTTACCTACTACCGATGTCGGTCTTCCTGCCGACGTCGATACCTATGTTTCCTGTGAGTGATGACTTTTTACCCGCGAGCTCCTTTGAATCAATCTCCATGTCCAAACTGCCCTGCTCAGAAGTATCCAGCCATGTCCACTGGTTTTTGTCTACCATCTCCTCCAAGAACACCAAGGCTTTCCAGTTCTTAAGCCTATCAAATATATCTATCTTCCGCTTAAGAACATGCATCTCCTTCCTACTCATGTGACCAAGCCTACGAAGCCACGTCTCTGCAACAGAAGAATAATCAGTAATATAAACAAGTAGATAAAGAGTACCTGTTTTCTTACCACCAGCTAATTCAAGTGCACCCGCTGTGAGAGTTCTTGTGCATCTCTCATCACCCAATCTTTTTGAAGAAATTAGCCATATCTCCAAACCTGGGACCTGCATGACCTTCATCAACACCTGTGTGTTGGCCACCTGCAATTTTAGCTTCACTTCCCCTTTGCCAATTCTTTGGCAAGGCTCACCAGCTCCTCTACCTGGGGCTGCATGGAAAGAGGCAACCGAATCTTTTATCCAAGATTCAACTTTATCCAAGAAACCTGCAAACACATCCTGTGCAACAACACCTGCTACATCTGTATCTTCAGTTTCTTCATGCTGATCTGCTACCAAACCAACAATCTTCTTTTACCTACTCTTTCTTTCCATGGGACCTTAAGTAACCATCTGTGCTTTTCAACTCCTCCATCCTTAGCTTACTTTGATCTACCGTTGCTGTACTCCCACTCAATTAGAAACCCCTAAGAGTGCCCTGTAACCAAAACACAAAACCTGCTTCCTGCAACCTTAGCTCTGATACCACTTGTTGGGAAATAGGACCAACCCGGAAGCACACAATTGATTACCAAATTCAAGCAACTTAATATGCGGAAATAACCAGAATCAACAAGTAACTAGAATTTAGAATAACACAGAATATGAGAGACAATACACAACTTGTATTAATAAATCTTACAGAAAAGAATACAATAAAGAAGATGCCACTTCTTCTCCACCACCTTACAGAGGTTTCCCACACCTCAAGTGAACAGTAATTCTCTCCTCAAAGCTCTCTCTACTAGGTCCCAACACCCAACTCATACACTAAGTTGGTGTTCACCTTACACCTGTGCTCCATGCACTCCACAAGTGCTCCACGCACTCCACAAGTACTCCACGCACTCAACAAGTACTCAAGGTACTTCAAGTAGATCTCCCATGAACCTGCAATAACCTGCACTTCAATAGACCATACTTATGGAAGGAACTCCCTTGCCTTCCTCTTAGCTCTATCCGAGTACACCCCCTATACTCCAAGTAGATCCTGCCTGATACTGCTCCCTGTTGTGTTGCTATCTATATGATCTTGCACACCTGCGAATCAAACACGATTCTGCACACCTGTGAACCTTGACCTTGCACACACATACACCTATAGATCAACGATCTTACTTACCATGTAGATCACTCTACACCCTAAAGAACCCTTGTCCTTGCCTCACCAAGTCCTTATGATTCTCCAACCAGTACCAAGCTTGGCACTGATAGGGAACTAGGAGGAACACCCTTACTCACTTCACACACAGAAGGAGCAAACTTTGCTCAACTCAAACTAGAACACTTTTCCAATACAACCATGAGTCTATTATATAGATCTCATCCAAACAATAATTAGACATCTAATTACAATAATTAGATCCGCAGCTCTCAGTCTAAAAATAGATCTCTTCATGCAAACACTTGGTTCGTTAGCTAACTGCCCGTAATAAGCGCAGTCCGAATGACACAGGCGACCGACATCAGTCCCTGTCTGCCTGGGGGTCGCTGATGCCTGCTGATCCTATGACCAACGTCGGTTGCTTCCTGTCGCCTACCTGCCGACGTCGGTTGGCCAGACCAACGCCAAAGACTTCTGACACTCAGCAACTCATCCTGCAACCTCCTCCATGTCTGCATCAGTGAAGCTTTTAGCTCCACAACCTAACATATTATTATTCATCATAGAAAAATTTGTATTGATGTTTTATCATCCATAAAATACCCTAAAAATGCTCAATTTTTATATTATTTGATGATTTCCACTATCCAAAACACTTTTCAGATCTTCATCTATGGATGTAATTACTGTACATTTCATTTTGTCATGAACAAATATAATATGAATTGTTACACATTTCTCTTCTTTGATACATGTATAATTAGTTGTTTTACATTGGATTTATTTACCAATAATTACAATGGAAATTGTTGCATGTTTCTTTTATTAATCAATAGGTGTAGGAATGGCTACTCTAAATTTCACTTCCTTATGAATATGTACAGATGTTTTTATAATAAAATTTATACAATTTGTCATTCCTCATCAATAGGTACAAGATCTGTTATAGGATTATTTTTTGTTGATAATATTTCTTAATTAATGGGTGTAGGCATTTATTCAAGATAAATTATTGTAGGTTGGTTTTCACCAAGAGGAACAGGCATTTTTTAGTCATAGAAGCATGGAATTTATCATTAGTAAGCCCTACATCTTCTTCAATTGCTATAGTTGGTGCATCCCTTCTATTTTTTTGTTTTCTCTAACTCCTTAATCCTAAAATTGAGGGTTTTTACTAGTAAAATACTAATATTAATTACATGATACTAAGCTTGACACACATTTAACATGCATGACTTAAGCACACAAACAAGGACCTAATATGCCATTCTCTTTTGTTCTATTTTTATACACTTACAAGAACGTCCTTCTCTATTCAAAACCCATTAAATATCCTATGTAAATACCTTCAAACTCTCAATTTACTTTTATTGTACACAAGTTGGTTCTACAAGATTCAATCATTATTATCAATTGATATTGATGTTATCTAGTTGGTACTAGTCCTCTCCTAATAATGATTGTTTTTAAAACATAATCTTATATTAGGTTTGATCCATTTTCCTAGCATGTTGGTGGCATGAGAAATTACCCAATTGGACTTATATATAAATAAATCAATGTCTCATTAAAAATGGACTTGGCACTTATGTGGTACACATATATACACTATTTCACCCTAAGCAAGGTATTAATATGCCATTCTCTCACATTTACATGTTATCTTGATTTTATCCTTTTGTTTTATTGTTATACACCTACAAGAACCTCCCTCTATATTTCAAACTTGCTAAATATCCTACACAAAAACTCTAAACTCTTAGTTTATTTTAACTGTACATAAGTTGGTTCTATTAGATTTAGTCATTATTGTCAGTTGATATTAATGTTATCTAGTTGGTAATAGTCCTCTCATAGAAATGATTATTTTCAAAATAAATTATTGCATTAGTTTTGACCCATTTTCTTATCGTTTTGGTGTCATGAAAAATTACCTAATTGGACTCATATATAAAATAAATCAAAGTCTCATTCAAAAAAGACTTGGCACTTATATGGTACACATCTATAAACTATTTCACCCTAATTAAAGCTACTCTTTTCACCCCAAATTTTGAATATATAATTAGGAGAAGTCACAAGCCAAGTTTTAAGCACACTAAATCCAATCCAAATCAAGTTTTATTAAGTATTGAATACAAACCATATACATATAGGGAAGTAACACAATTACATAATCACACTAGTAGGATAAATATGTGTGGCTTGATTTCCCTCCTCAGATTATTTGATATTTAAGAAGTGGTTAATCATAAAAATGGTGGTGATTGGGGGTCGGTTGAACCCTTTACACTTTACCATTTT